>CAUYPK010011582.1:0-46002 GCA_963574355.1 Loris lydekkerianus | reverse complement strand
ATCTAAAATGTCTTTGCTTAGCTTCTTTTTGGAGAATCTATCCAGCACTGCTAAAGGGGTGTTAAAATCTCCAACTACTATGGAAGTGGAGGAAATCGAGTTGCTCATGTCTGTTAGAGTTTCTCTTATAAATTGAGGTGCATTCTGGTTGGGTGTGTAAATATTAATAATTGAGATCTCATCATATTGAGTATTATCTTTAACAAATATGAAGTGTCCATCCTTATACTTAATTATTTTAGTTGGTTTAAAGCCTATTGCATCTGCGAACAGGATTGCAACGCCTGCTTTTTTCTGCTTTCCATTTGCCTGGAATATAGATGACCATCCCTTCACCTTGAGTCTATATTTGTCTTTTAATGTAAGATGCAATTCTTGGATGCTGCAGATTTATGACTTGAGCTTTTGTATCCAGTCAGCCAACCTGTGCCTCTTTAGAGGAAAATTTAAACCATTCACATTAATCAAGAGTATTGATGAGCCTTTCGAGAGTCTGTTGGACATTTTTAATCCTTTTGCGACTGTGGAAGTTGGAGTTTGATCAAAACTTCCTGGGTGGGTTTACTTTTATGGTGGAGGATTACACTGGTCTTTATGGAGAATAGGTCTGAGAATATCCTGGAGAGCTCGTTTAGTTATGGAAAATTTCTTCAACATGTGAATGTCATTGAAGTATTTCATTTCTCCGTCATAAATAAAATTCAGTTTATCCTGGGTACAGGATCCTGGGTTGAAAGTTATTTTGTTTTAGGAGATTAAAAGTCGATGACCATCCTCTTCTAGCTTGAAAGGTTTCAGCAGAGAGATCTGCAGTTATTCTAATATTCTTCCCTTTGTAGGTAAGGGTTTTCTTTCGTCTGGCAGCTTTCAGAATTTTCTCCTTCATAGTAACTTTAGTGAAATTGATTATGACGTGTCTGGGGGATGTCTTATTCGGGTTGAGTGGTGCTGGAGTTCTGAAACTGTCTGATATCTGAATTTCAGAATCTCTTGGCATGTCTGGAATATTCTCTTTCATAATCTCATGGAGAAGAGACTCTGTGCCTTGTGAAGCCACTTCATCGCTTTCAGGGATCCTTATAAGACAAATATTGGTTTTCTTCGAATTATCCCAGAACTCTCTGAAAGAGTGATCTTGTTTTGCCCTCCATTTATCTTCCTCTTTGAGAGTTTGGGAGCATTCAAAAGCTTTGTCTTCAATGTCAGAAATTCTTTCTTCTGCTTGCTCCATTCTGTTACTGAGGGATTCTACTGTTTCTCTCAGATCTTTGAGGGATACAACTTCTTGTCTCAATGTGTCAAAATCTTTGGTCATTTGGTCTTTGAATTTCTTGAATTCTTGAGTTATCTTTTGGGTTACTGCTTGGAGTTCTAATTTGATCTTATTTGCTATCCAGATTCTGAATTCAATTTCTGACATCTCAGCTATTTTTTAGTGCATGTGATCTTGCGCGGTGTCTGCCCCATTGAACCTTGGGGGAGTTGATCTACTCTGATTAATCATATTGCCAGAGTTTTTCTGTTGATTTCACCTCATGATTTTTTTTTTACCTTTGCCTCTGGCAGTCCTCAGAGTTGGCAAGGTGTCTCTCCAAGAACAGACCCCAGCAGGATCACTCTATTGTTGCTGGATCTTTGTAGGGAGTGACCCTGTGTAGTTCCTCTGGGGCTGCTCCAGCTACGGAGTTCTGGTTGTGGAAGCAGCTCCAGTGTGTGACACACCCAGATCCAGCAACAGGGCGGGAAGTGGTGTGCACGGTTCTGGGAGTGCCTCTCACCCAGTGACTTTGGCACAAAGAGCCCAAGGGCTCTGCGCAGAGGCAGGGAGGGCTCTAGAGGGCACACAGCTACCAGAGTCCCTGGCCAGATGAGCCGGCTAGTGTGGAGGCTGGGAGGACACAGGAGGGAGGATGTAGGGTTGCACGGCTCCCGCAGTTCCTGGTCAGGGAATGTGGAGGCCCAGGTGCGAGTCACAGTTTGGGGGTCCGGCACAGCTCTCATGGAGGTCCAGGAGGTGCCAAACCCAGGAGTTAGAGGCTGCTATGAGCTGTGATGTCACAGCACTCTACACAGGGCAACAACCCGAGGCTCCCGTGTGCCCAAACCGGCTCACTCTGCCCCTAAAAATTAAGGCTATAAGGCAGCTCAGTTCCCGCCTTTAGGCTGCTCAGTCACTAGGTTAATTTGTCCCACCCGATCCTTGCTCTGGGACCCTGAGGGCGGAGCTTGCTGGGGCAGTTCTCTCACAATGGCTTCCTGCGCCTAGCTCAGTGGCTCAGTCTGGGGTCCCAGACAATGCCCAAAGTTCTCCACACTCCTGCTCAAGCTCTCCCCAAGGCAGTTCAACTGAGTGCCAAGTCCAAAAACACCAAAACAGGTAAGGCCTTTCCAGTTTGCAGTCTCACTGATGCTTGTACTTACGGTTGCCGGCCAGTGGGATTAGGTCGACCGAACACATGCAACCGCTTGCCAGTTTTCCACTGTTTTTGTCCTCCTCTTGGGGTGCAGAAGTCCCTTGCTGACTCCCTGTATCCTCAAAGGGATGATTATAGGCAGATCCCACCAGCCAGAGATGCCTGGAGTCTTATCTCCCCAGAATCACCATGCCCAGTTGCAGGGAAGCTGTTACTTGGCCGCCATCCTTAATCCATCCCCTGATCTCTGTTTATTGACTCCCCTTTTCTCCACACTGATTGCTGACCTTTTTTTTTTTTAATCATTGGGGATTCATTGAAGGTATAAAAAACCAGGTTGTAATGACTGCATTTGCTAGGTAACATCTCTCTTATAATTGTGTCCCACCCCCAAAAGATGTGTCCCACATCGCGACCCTTCACCCCCTCTCTCTGCTCTCCCTGAATTCTGCACCCCTTCCTCTCCAGGACTTGATGTCTTTTTGGTGTATATACAGTTTCATATTTTGGGTTTGAGTTTTTTTGTGATATTAGTTAATTTCATAAACATTTTATTTCATTGAAAAGCTGTCAGAAGCCCAGTAATCTGCCTTTCTGTGGATGGGTGGTAATTTATTTTAAAATGGATTTTATTGTTAGACACTTAAAAATCTAGCAGTATTTACCATCGTGAATTCCTTAGTGGTGATCATCCTACCATAAGAAGCTTTGTTCCCACCTCAGTTTATTTCCTTAAGCTACATTTCTGCAGGTGGGATGTGGGGCACTTAACGTCATTCAGAACTGGTGCCAACCCAGCAGAGAGGGACAAGGAGTGATCATAGGCCTGGGAGTTCATCAGGACAGTCGTGTGTGGATGAGAGCAGAGGACAAGGGTCCTGCTCCATAGGGCTGTCAGCTTCTCAGGACAGAGCCATACCTGGACACACAGGCACCAGGATCACTGTTCTCAGATGCCATGCTGTGCAGACACCAGCCTATATATGACCAGAAATTATAGTTCCTGGATTCAGGCAAATTGGGCCTCTTTGCAAGTTACAAAGCTATGACTGTAGTGATTCTAATGGTCATGCCCGGCACAAGAAAGATTTATTTCCTAAGATATTTAATAAGCAAAGATTAAGCGCCTACTATGTGACATAACTCCTACCGTGAAGACATTCTAGTTTAGTATGAAACACACAAACTAATTGAGGCAATAATGGTGGGGAAGAGCTGGGGTCATGTGTGAACTGACTGGGGCAGAAGCAAGAAGAAAATCTTGCTAAATTTGCCTGGGAGAATTGAAGGAATCCTCATGGATTGAGGGGTTTAGGACAAAGAAAGGGAATATCAAATTAAAATATACCCAATAGTGGGGGTGGGTGCTGGGGAGGGATGCTGATATATTACTAATTTCTTTTTAAAAGACAAATATTAAAAATAATAAGAATTATAGCAGTATGCTAGTTTCTGGCATCCAAGGTAAGAAAATGAACAAGAGTGAAGGAAGGACAGAAAGAACAGAGTGTATCTGACAAACATCCAGTGACTGGGCAGGCCCAGGGCAGACCACTGGGAGACAGCTTTCACAAGGGAGCACTGGTCTGGTACATAATCATCATCGTCCTGGCCAGCACTGTCATCACCATCATAATTAACAGCTACCATTTTTGGCAGACTTATTATGTTCCAGTCACTGTGGTCAACATATAACACGATTTAACTTTTTATTATACTCACTTACACACACACACACACACACACACACACACACATCCTTCCTAAGGGACTAATTTTATTTGCCCCATGAGCTTAGTATAAAAAAAAATCTTTGGAGAAAGATCAGCTAACATGCCAAAGGCCACCTTCTGAACCAGAGCTCAAATCTATACTGATCTAACGCCACAACTCAGGCCTCTAAAAGTCTCTACTAATCACTGCTAAATCATCAAAGGCGTGTGAGCAGGAAGGATAATATCATCAGATGTATGTTTTATGAGACTAATTGTAAAAACAAAAATACGTGGTTAGCCATTCATTCAGCCTGAGACGTAGGCAGTGTGTCTGTCGCCCTCAGATGTTTAGCATAGCACATGAGCTTTTTGAAAAATTTACCTTTGTAATGTATGACCTTGAAGCCTTAGTTAAAAAAACAGGTCAAATAGATTCAACACAAGGGAAGCCTGTGAAATTTTGTGTCAGACTGGAGAGTTCGGCACTTAGCACAAAGGGAGGCTTTTTGCTGACAAAGCTGAAAACTCATCACTCTGTCCCGGGGAGCTTTATGCCAGCCAGCACATCTCTGATGAAAAGTAGCCAGTGAACCCAGGGTTTATCACTCTGAGCTAGGAAATAGAAACCACTTACTGCTTACCTTTAGCTGTCACATCAGAGTGCCACCAACTGCAGAGGTTAAATTCCACCAGAAACCTACACAGATGGTGGGAAAGCCCAGTGGTTACTTGGTCGTCATGAACAGAACAATGACATTCTGGGCTACTTAGCATTGCTCACCTCATTTGAAAGAATGTCACAATTTTTGAGATATTAACATGATTGGTTGAGTTATCACTGAATTTTTACAGGTTTTATCTTGTTTGTAAAAGGCTACCTAATTCCTGGTGCCAGCCAAACCCTGAAATCAGCTTTACCTAGACTCAGAGACACCTAGCTGAGAAACTTCCTGCTGGGTAGGCTGAAATAGTTTTCTAGTTATTGTTCACTTATTATCTGCTATTAATACCATCTAGTCTGATTCTTCAGTCAACAGCCAACTTCTTAAGGCTTTCTCTGCCTCAGTTCAGAAATACAAACAGAATATTCTCCCCTACCTAGACTATGTTCTGCAGTAATAAAGGATGCTTTCAAAATTTATACTGCAACACAAACGTGTTTAAGCCTCTCTCTCTCCTTCCCTCTCCTTCACACACATGTGCGTATGTGTGAAGACATGGAACTTTTCTTTATGAAATTATGCTACAATGCAACTTCATAAAAATCAACATTTTAAAATTTCTAGTGAAGAATGTAAAAACAATAAAAATCGCTTTCCAAACTGATGAAGAGAGGTCAAAATTCAGTCATTTTCAGTTTCATGGCTATTGTCCCTAATAGCGCTCTCTCAATCAAAACCCCACCATTTTCTATTAATGGGTTTTCTGTTTCTTACACACCTCTATGTAGGGAGAACTTACTTCCCCCTTGAATTTATAAATGTTGCTAATTTCATGAAGGTCACAATGAGGCAATAAAGAGGACAATGTCTATTCAGCAAAAGGTAAGAAATCTGCCTTAAACCCACAAACCTGGAGTTTTAACAAGGAAAAATAAGATTTTGGTGCAATTTAAACAATCTGGTTTACATGCTCATTCATGAAATTCTTCCCTTTTGTGGGACACAGTTTTTCTATAATATGTCCAATATCTGCTCTGGCAGTCAAGTTTTTCATCTTTATACCATGTCAAGTAATATCTGAGTTACAGAAGCATCTAACACCCTCCATAATGGACAATAATTTGACAGGATAAACAGCTAAATCACACCTAAGAAAATCTTTCAATCTCACCAACCCTCACCCCTCCACGCACAGACACCTGATGTAGCAGTGGACAGCTACAGCATGTGTTCTTCTGTTCACAGCCCACCCAGGCTGCATGAAAAACAGCCAGAAATCCATCTTACATTTAATAGTAACCATAATGAATACATTTGGATTTGGTACTGCAAGCTGTTAGTCTGCTAACAATGGCATAAGGGCATAATGGTTATTAAGAATAACTTAATACAATTTTGGTCTCGATGTTTAATATTTCAAGATGAGGTTATCTTGGAGTATAATAAATTGGATAGTTATTGAAAGCATGAAGCAGTCTCTCAATTCACTTACAATACAAAAAGAGAAAAAACAATCCTTTTCTAAAAAAAAAAAAAAAAAAAAAAAAGTGCAACAAATTGTACTTACAAAACAAGTTCTGTCACTATCCATTTTACCGCAGAGAGGAAAGCATTGTAAGGCTGAAGAGAAGAATTCAATTCTTTAAAAACAATGTATCACACACAAAATTTGTAGTTTAACTTAGGGCTTTACATAAAGACAATGTTTTTCTTCTAGGGAGATTGATATCATGTTAAAAAACAGTGAAGCTGGAGAAAATGGTTGGATACTGTATCCCAAAGCTAACATTTTAAAACTTTGAACTCCACTCTAGTGAGATGTGATTTACAAGTAAAATAAACATGATCTAATACAAGGGTTATCACTGGGAGGAAAAGGGAAGTCCAGCAAACGATGTTTAAACCTTTACCCTCTGGGGGCTAATATTTCGCAGCCTAATGCTGAGGGGCTGGAATCATATAACTAATTTCAAATGGTAATTCACAGGCTGCCTCGTGGAAAGGGGATTCCCTGTTCTTCATCACTGTATGTCATTCATGGAAATAAGCAAAAACTACATACACTTGATTTTAATGCCTTCCATGAATTATGTAGAATTTAAACTGCCTTTTCTCACACTTACATATTTGGGCTTGAAAAAATGATAACCATATAAACACGTGATTTTATCCTTGCAGAAAATCCCCTTCACTCTATAAAAGAAGGCATTGACAGCCTAATCTTTATTTCAGATATTTTAATTTAAAAAAGCAGTTGGATTGTTTACTCTGTGATATTTCCTATGTGGATAACTCAATTTCCTGAATTCTGGAAAATACCAAGTCCCCCCTCAGTTGGGTCTTTGTACCTAGGTATGCCAGATATGTGAATGGTGGGTGGACTTGAGAGGCAGGTAATGACATTGTCAAAGCCCAGGCTCCAGGCTCCAGATGTCAGGTCCAGAAGAATCTTAGAATCTTTTGTGGTTGGCCTTAGGTATCAGAGAATTGAAATGCCTGCCAGGACGAATCCTGGTTTCTGGAGCTGTGGCTGCTTAATCCTACCTTCTTAGCATTTTAGTTGTAAGAATTAGAACTAGAAATGGAGAAATTATGTGACTTTACATAAAATAAGAACTACTTTATAGACTCCTAGCCATTCTCACAGCTTTCCTATTTCAGGCTAGAAAGTAAATGAACAAAACAGCAATAAAAATACTGAAGTTATTCACAGCTCAACCAGATTTCAGATCTTTGCACATCTCTTGCTCTAATTTGACTGAGTATTCAACATCTTTCCCTGACTTAGAGGTCTCTGGACCCCCAAGAGTAGGGAGGGATAAGGATGTGAACTTTTATCTATTTCTTAAAATCAAGTGCAACCTGGTAGTCCTGTGGTTTTGCCATTACATTTCAAGCTTGAATAATAATCACCTTTCTTCTAGAAAAATCGGCATAGTTAGACCAGGGGACAATTTTGTGTTTTTTACCTACTGGTGGTGGATGGGTAGTGTGTGTCCCAAGGAGGAATGAATAAAAGGATTAAGGAAGCTTTGGCGGTTGGGGTGGGAAGTCTATCCTGGGGCAGCTCCCCCTGAGGACCTGGGGAGGCACTCAAGCATCCCCCGGCAGACATTGGTCCAATATAAAACAAAAGGATTATGTAAATATAGGATTAAACAATTTCAAATGCACATTATCATTCAAAAGGATTAAGCCATTGAGCTTTTGTGCCTAATGATAAAAACATATCTTGGGAACATTTTAAGTCTGGAAATATTCATGCTAAGGTTAGAGAAGTTGGGTTTGGAAAGACCTGATGAGACTCACTAAACAGCCATGTTTTTCAAAATGCCAAACTCTTAGTTGCCTATCAAAAATTTTCCAGCTCTGAATGACTTCTTGTCAGGGTAGAAGAACCATGTTAAATATTTGGTTTTTAAATGATCCCCTTATATCTGCAAATGAGGAAAATGTAAATATTTTAAAACCAGAATGGCTTTTAAGTGTGTGTTTCAAACCAAATTTTAGATTAATTTTTGGTATTTACAAAATGATAACATTGTGTCATATTTATACCAGATCATGTCGAGGTATATAGAAATGGCTTTCACCCCTCCAGGCTTCTAGGTATTGGTGGCCAAAATTACATTGTTTTCACATTGTAAATTATATTTTTAAATTGCGAGTAACTTATAACAGTTCATTTCTGGCAGCCTGAAAGCCGTTTTTCTAAAAACACAAAGGCTGCGAGGACTGATCCTCAACTGTGACATCACCAAATCAGCTCCAGGGAAAACCCGGCTGAAACTCAGCAGAGCATGATTAGGGGAGAGAATCTGATCAAAATGGGAATTAGGGCACAGGCTCAGAGCTCTATCACAAACCAAAAGAAAGAAAGATCTCTGTTGAACAAAACCAAATTCTTTTATATACAAATGAGATAACTGACAAAACTTGTCCCTTTTTCTATCCATCAAGGGGGGGGGGGGGCTGCTGCATTAATCCATCAAAGACTTCAGGACAGTTTTCATTCACATAATCACTGAATTTTGATTTAAACAGAAGTGGTTTTTCTTTTCCTTTTCTTTTCCTTTTCTTTTCTTTCTTTTTTTTTTTTTAAGAATGAGTAAAGTCAGGAAATACATTTAAATGTTCATGGTTTTGAAAAAGATAAACTCCAAAGAGGGAGATAGGCTCACACAGAGAGAAACACATAAACTGCAGCTGTTTTCTAGGTGATGGCGTTGTACTTACATCCAGGAGGCCACGGGCACCATCGCTGCTTTCCTTGTTAGCTCTGCACATGGCTTGGTAGTCATAAAGGGTAATTCTACAGGAAAAAAATGTAAAGCGCCATTAGTAAATGAGAAACCAAAAATGGTGGTGTGTACCACAAGCCGAGCAGCCACTATCAAGTGCAGCGGTGACAGGCACCACATAGGCCCAACGCAGAGTGACAAAACCAGGAACGTGGCCAAGTCCAGCACTGGATGGAGACATGGTCCAGTTCACGTGGAACTTGAAGAACAAATGGAGTGAAGGCAGAGGAAGAAGAGGCCCTGCTCAACTCAATGTGATAGTCATCTTGGTCTGAGAAAGGATGGTCTGCATGGGCCAAGACAGTCCAAAGGGAAGATGCTGTTCTAAACTGGATACTGGACCCTGAATGAATTTATCTGGGCCATAGCTCCAAGGTCAAGGAGAGCTGGAAAGGACCACTTTGGACAGTCAATGGCAGGATCCTCTGTCGTTCTCAAGCACTAGTAGATAGGCCAAGACCAAGATCAGCCCTGCACATGGACAGTTTGTAGGAATCCAGCCAGCTCATTAACTGTAATTCCCTACCCTACCCCCATGGCCAGCATCTAAGTTTTGAGTATATTCTGACTTTTGAGAACAGTGTGGTTTATTAAGCCAAAAAGTGAACATTTTTTCTCTACTGACAATACAAGTATAGCTCTCATCCCAATTACGGCCTTTACTCAGCTGCAAAAAAAAAATGTTTTACTTTAAATTGTTTGAGATATTTTAATTCCCCACCAACAATTTTACAAAGTAAAGGTAAGTGGCATTTCTGGTAGCATGAGTTAGAGCTTAGAAAACATTGCTTGAAATATGGCACTTTGACAGAAGCAGCTGCCTGGCCCTCCACTGCAGTCTCTTGATCTTCTGTCTCTCTGAAACTATAAAATAAAATTGTTTACCTAGAAAACAGACCCTCCAAAGAGGAACACAAATGCCTTCCCTGCCATTTCATTCACCAGAGAAGGATAAAACCCATATCAAAGAAGAGACTAAAAATTAAACACCACACTTACAACCCAGATGAGCTTCATCCTAAACTACTGTCTGTTCTCCAGACACCCCAATTAAGTTATTTATTAATTGAGCATTAGGTTTATTCCTATCCCCCTAAAATCATCTACTGTCCCTCAGATTGCCACATTCCCTCCAACTTCCTTCCCATATGAAACAACTATATTCCATTGGGTTTTGGGGTAATCACTGTCCTGTGATTCTCTGTGTTATCCATAGAGATGTGTTTTCTTCTATTAATCTGCATTTTGTCAGCTCATTTTCAGGTAACCTTAAGCAGGGAAATGGGGGAGGCTTCTGTGTCCATCCCTATGCCTGGTCCAGTGTTTGGAAGGAGTGAACACCTTACCCCACACTCGGAAGCTGCAGCCAGAGATGTGCCCTGCGGAGTCTCCTCCCACCATTCCTGGCAGCCCCAAGCAGAGATACTTAAAGTCCAGCCTGTGTTATATAACAGCTGCCAGATGCAATTTTAAATACTGGACTTCACATGCACTTCTAAATGACTGGATGGAATTCTCCCCACAGGAATTCCTTTCTAGAATAGTACAATGCATAACGTTGAGTGAACCCAAACTGCTGTGCTAGTTAAGAAAACTAGACATAAAAGCCCCACACAGGAGGACTGGGGCTCCATAGTTAGAGCTATGTCATTCCTACCCCTAGTACCAAGTACAGCACCCAATGCGGAGAAGATATTCAGTTTGTTTGTATTTTTTAATGAATGATTGAATGATCATATAGATCTTGAATAGATGACACAACTGAGAACAAAGGGGTCAAGTGCAACACCAACATGTGTTCTGGAGGCCTCCCTAGCTGAACGGTAATTAGAGACAGGGTTAAATGGACTGAACACAGAGCCGTCTATGGGTACTGACTAGGAAACTGTCTACATTTGACCAAACGGAAGATGGAAGCCAGCTCCTGACCCACAGCACACAGCACTTCTTGGGTAGCAAAGCTCAGGGGGACACCAGTGGTCAAACAATGCCCCAGCCAGTCCCTAAGGCCTCTCCTTCATCAACATTTCTTCTGCAGTGCCCTCTGGTTTTACTGCTCATGCAGATCCAAGCAGCTTTTTTGTTTTGCAATGGTTTTTTTGTTGGCTGGGGCTGGATTTGAACCCGCCACCTCTGGCATACGGGGCTGGTGCCCTACTTCTTTGAGCCACAGGAGCCACCCTAAGCAGTTTTTTTATATAGAAACAGAAATGAAGACTACAAACCAGCCAAGCATGAGGCTTGGGAAGCCTCCTGCTTCTCACAGAAACATTCACCATCGACACAGCCCTGACACTACCCTAGTCACCGGGATATGCCACAGAATCCCCTTCAGACCCTGTGGCCCCTAATGGCCCACAATGCCGCCCTCTCCAGTCTTACCCAGGAGGTCTCCACAGGAGCCTCGGTAAGGGCTTTCCAGGATTTGGCAAGAATTAGCATCGGCGTATCCTTGTCCCCCTGCCTGCTCTGCCTCTACAGCTAAAACCTGTGTCCAAGCAAGCTGAGCGGCAGCACGGGGCCTAGAGGCACATGGGGGTGCTTGGCGTCTCATAGACATGGATGCAAGATGCCTGTGGCTTCAGAAGTTGGTTCTGCCCCACATTCAGGGTGGGATCTGGCTTATCCTTTGCTGAGGCTCCATTTGCTCACGTATAGAATGACCACAGAGATTTAAACAATGAAGAGCACAGAAGCGCACTGAAATCAACTAGGAAGAGTGCTTGCCTTGTTAAGACCCTTACAACAGAAGATCTGCTGTCACTGTCCATAAGAGTTTGGGCTCTCAAAACCACACGGTTTCCAAAGGTTCTAGGGATGTAGTGTGACCTAACAGTCAAACTGCTAGCCTTGAAGTCAGTCTTGTCTGAGCTCAAATCCTAACTCACCCAATTAGGACAATGGTTTTGAGTCCTCTCGGTGCCTCAGTTTCCTGTCTATGAAATGGTGAGAATAATGATGTCTTACAGAGTGGTTATAAGGAATGAAGAAAGTTGTCCATGTGCTGTATTTAGCATAGTGCCTGGCACAGAGGAAGTATTCAATGGAAAACAGTGATATAACTGCTGTTACAATTACTGGCATGTTTTTCATTGCCACTATTAATTAATGGGGTAGTGTTTAATGCAATGGGGATTGACACAGGATTATGGCGATGGACAAGCCTCCTGGTTTTGTTGACTCATTGGCATGTACAATGCAGAATAAAATTTATGCTTGTTGCTGCAGTACAAGGCACCCTCAGAAGCTGTGCTGCAGTTATCAAAGGGTAATGCAGGAACTTCTGTCCTTGGAATTCTTAGCTGAGGACCGTGATGAAAACAGCTGATGTCTAATGAACTCTATTTAGCAACCATAAGCAAGGGACTCGTCTAAGAGCCTCCTTATAAGAGAGATTGTAATCATCCCCATTTTACAGAGAGGAAAACTATGTCTTAGCCAGCCTAAATAATGGCTCCAAGTTCACAAAACTAATCTGTGTCAAAGTTAGATTAGGTAGGGGCCAAGCTGAATCACTGCCTCCTGCTTTCTGCTCTGAAGCAGGTTCTAACAGATTCTAGGAAACTCTTATGATCAGACCTGTGTTCTACCTTCTTCTTGTCACAAGAAATGCTGTCCGGGATAAGGTCTCGACCAACGTCCAGAATCAACTTTCCAGCTAAGCCAAGGGCTGCCAGGGAGTCAGGAGGCCAGGCTGGGTCAGCCGTGGGCTTGTGAGCGCCCCTCACCATGGTAACCACCCTGACAGACAGATGGCAGGAAACTCAGAATTCTTGGATCATTTTCAAAGGCTCCAGTTTACATGTTGGAGCCAAACTAAATTACTCTGGGGCAGCCCCCAGGTCAGGGTTCCTGTCTTTCATTTCAAAAGGAGCTTTTCCCAATACTATTGCCACTGAAGAGGCTGCAGAACAAGCCCTCCCTGTCTTCTCCACACTTAGACAGCTTTAACTAGATGTTGCCGAAAGAGAGACTTCCACATTATTACTGTTTGAAGTGATTCTGTTACTGTTTTAAATGACTCCATTTTGCGGCTACCTGTTTGGCTGATTATAAAGAACATGATAATTGCCTGCTTTCATTTGACTCTAAAATAAGCCCTGAGAATTGTGCCCAACCCAAGACTAGTGCTTTGCACTGCTGCCCTCAGCAACAAGAATTTATTCTTATTATAGATAACATGTCTTAATCCCCATGACATCAACACCAGGCCACTTTAACCAAGGGCCAAAGCCTGAGACCTTATCATTAGCATCTAGGCAACACAGATGGATCTCTTTGAAACATAGAGGGAGGCAGATGAGGTCTCTGAAGAAGGAGCTCAAAGCAATGCAAACCAAAGCCTAGGATATCCTACGCTCCTGTGCTTGATAGAGCCTTGGACAATAAGCTGGTGACATTAGGACCTGTTTAAAGTCATCTCATAGATAGTGTTATTCCAACTAGACAAAAATCACAACCAAGAAAAATCTTTTTTTTTTCTAAGAATTATGTTGAATTTTAAAGGCACAAACTCAACTACTTTAGTACTTGTGGGGATCAACATTTATTAAACACCTACCATGTGCCATTAGGGGCCAGATAATTTACCTGCAATGACTCACTGAATTAACTTACTTTAGGTAAATGATTGGCTTAAAACCACTTCATGTTTGCAAATCCAGCCTTAAAAGGGGGAAAAGGGAAGCACTAGACATAGAGACCCATCATGGGACATGATTAAGCAATCCTGAACCTAAAAGTCTCAGCGGCAAAATGACTCACTAAGGTAACTTGCAAAAATATGTATTCTTTGTTGAGCTATAAAATATATTGTTGGGGGGCAGCTTTCAACTTGCAAGTAAAAGGGCATAGGACAGGAATACAGGAAATTCTTAACAAAGAGATGGTTACCCTGGGAAGCTCTCAAGTATTCTTAGTGACAGCCAGGAAAGTAGAAAGGTCAGCCTGTTTATATGAGGGCTCAAGGAAGATCCAACACGCACTCTTCCTTTCTCCTGCTGTGCTGGGCACCATCTATCTTATCCCACCACAACTTTTTGCAGAGATGGTGCTGTTCCTTGACAGCAGAGCAGAGCACTGTGTATAACACAGCTGAGGCGGAGAATGTACATGCCCTTGGCCCTCCTGCCTTTAAGCCCTCTAACTGGAAAGCACTACAACAGATGTAATTAACGAGCACCCATCTTCACCAGAGAAGAAGCTTCATGTGGCTGCCTCAGCCAGGAGTCCAGCACAGTGGTACTGGGGCCACTCGGGGTCCACTGCAGAACACTGACCCCCCTGGCCCCAAATCAATGCCTTTTATTGATAGGTGGTGATGATAATATAAAAAGAAAAAAGTTGTTGATAATCATCCTGTCAGCATCTCACCAAAAGTTGTAAGAGCAATAACAGTAAGAAAGAATTGATCACTTTCTGCCAGCAATGTGAGCATTATCTCAGATGTTTAAATTTTGTAGGAGAGGAAACTACGGTCCAGATAGCAGAAGTCACGGGTCCAAGATTTTTACCATGTTAATAAGTGGAGGGCCTGGATTATCAATACAAGTCTCCCATACTCAAAAGCTGTACATTCAGACTGCTTCCCAAACATGGATTCTCAAAGATAGCTTTCTCCTTAAGGATCTCATGGGGATGAGGTCTCATCAGGAGACTCTGAAAAATGGGATGTATACTTACTCACAGTTTCTAAGGCCATTTGCAAGCATATACATTGGCATTTGTTTAAAATGGTGATTCTCAACATTGGCTGACCTTGGAATCCCCTGGGGAACTTAAAAAAAATTTTTTTATATATACTGATGTTTGGGCATCTCACCTCCTACCCCTAATATTTCATTGATCTGGGTTAGCAAATTTGTACAAATTATTTTATAAGCTCCCCAATGAATTCTAATGTGTAAACAGGGGTGACAGTCATTGATTTTAGAATGTGGGGTACCCCACTTGCATTTTCTTATGTGTTTGTTTCTTTCCCTCCTAAGTTGACTGTAAGTATCTTACAGCTAGGACCTGGACTTAGAAACCCAGACATATCCTTGCAGGGCCCAGGATAAGTATGGACATATTTGGGGGTACTTCCTTGAATCACCATATACGTAGGTGTCACCCACAAACTTCAAGCATGAACAGAGTTTCCTATCATCCAGACAAGTGTGAATGCCTCAGAGCCAAGGAGAGAGGATCCTCTGAAAGAACATGGTCCTGGAAAGACCAAAAACCTTCCAGCATCAGGCCAGTCAGAGCAGAGTGTTGCTTTCCCAACGACATCTCTTTCCATCTTGGGGCAAGGGATCAGATTCATGGGTGCCCAGTAAGCACACCTTGATGCTAGCTTTTCTGCACATTCACCTGGCCCCTTCTACGAAAATTAGCATTACTTTTTAAACTGAAAGGAAAAAACAAAATCACAATAGAAAATCTTACATTTCTTTTGTCTCCTTCTTTGAGTAGGAAATGGAAGGAAAAGGCTGAATCCTGCTTTGGGAATGAGTGGGTTCTGGGGGAGAATTCCTGGGCGCTGCCATGTTTGCGAGGCTGGATCACAGGAATTCAGTTTCTTATTCCTGTGATCTGAAGCAAACTGGAGTATGATGGCTATGGGAAAGAATATGAGTAGTCTCCTAATATCCTCTCTAGTGAGCAAAACTCTGACTTTTCAATATGCATGTTTATCAGATTCCTTTGTAGTGAGGTAAGGCCAAGTGATTCAGCAGGATTGTATGAGAAGCTGCTTAATAAATTTAAAAATATACTAATATAAATTTTAATAAGGAAACTTGAAACTTGGCCTTTTGAAGCTTTTGGACTCCCTGAATTCCCCTTCTGAAAGCCTAGATTATAGATGTGATAGTGGGGACTCAGCAGCTATATAGTACCATGAGGTAATCTTCATTTTAAAAGCTAATGGGGAGAAATGAAGAAAAAAATGTAGTCCTGGGTCCGTGATGACTAACAGGAGGGCCCCAAGTTAGTATTTTCGGTCTTCTTTTAGAGAAAAGAAAAACTCCTATATTTTTTAAGACCCTATTAATTCAGATTTTCCTGTTATTTGTCATAGAACCAACTCATAACTAATAAGCTGGACTCTCAGTTTCAGACTTTGTTTCACTGTCTCTTAAGGTGGAATAAGCATGAATGTAAAAACGTATCTTTGCAGGAAATATTGCAGCACACTTCAGCTATGGATAAAAGACAAGTGATGATGAGGAGAATGTGTGCCGAGATCTCACAGACATCTCCTGTGTCATTCCTCGGGGTGAACCTGACAAGTTACTAAAACGCTGGGAACCTCCACTTCCTGTCAAATGGAAATAACAATAGTAGTTACTTTGTGGAACTGTTATGGGTATTAAGATAACATGTGTTAACTGCTTATTATAACATTTTGCCTATAGTTAGTATTTAATAAATGAGGCAGCTGCCATTATAATGAAGACAGGGCAGTTACTGCTTTTGTTGTCATTGGGGTTCCTTAAGCAGCAGCTTTCAGATTTTATGGAGTGGTCCATGGGATTCTCCATGTCTCCACATTCTAGAAAGTTTGGCCCAGAAACACATTTGTCCAAGCCACTCTATCCTTGTCCCCTTGAACACCAGGTCTGATAAGTATGCTTCTGTTGGAATGGTCAGGGCAACAGGCAGCTGAGAAGACGTCCCATTCATTACAGGAGTTGTTGTTAGACATCAGAGGGGCAGTCGGCATGAAAGGAGAGCAGCTATCCAAATGCAACAGACTTCCCCTCTAACACCCCCTAGACTCCAAGGCCAGGCATTTACTGAAATGCAGTGTGATGACCAGTAAGGGGAAAGGATCTTAGTTGCATCATAGAAAGACAGGGGTAGAAATGATCCAAGTCTTGAATTCTACCTGGAGGTGTCAACTTTCAGAAAGGTGATTTAAAGAGCAGAATTTCACGGGGAATTGTACACAAGCCAATCTTGTTAACAAATGTGCGTGGGGTGAGATGTCAAGGGCATTTGCCAGACCCCACAGGAAAAATAAATGAATGGTCTTGGAGAGGGTAAAAGCTCAGGCTTGTTGCACCAATCCCAGCAAAAAAACAAAAACATAAAAAACAGTATACACACAATAGCAACAGAAGCAATGAGAGAGAGAGAGAGAGAGAGAGAGAGAGAGAGAGAGAGAGAGAGAGAGAGAGAGAGAGAAAGAAAGGAAACAGCAATGGCCAAGAGAGATAAGAACTATCATAGCTCCAAAGCATAATAAAAGATTGGTAAGTGGGTCGTTTCCCTGCATGGGAAAGGCCAGGTGTGCTCCCCCGGCCTTTCTGTCCTCAAACACAATAATTAGACAAACAAAGAACAAGGGAAGACACTTGGCCTTTCCAGAAACCATAAGATTACTTGGTAAAAGTAAAACTGGGAGGGAAAACCCTCAACTTCTGAGTATTTGAAAAAAGCAACAGCCTTTCTTTCATCTTTGGGTGAGGATTTACTTCTTCCCTGTCTTCTGAAGACTGTTGCTCTTTCCCCAGGCTCCAGATTTAATTCACTTCAAATTTCCCTTTAGTCTCCCTGGCTCAAATGTCCTAAAATTCATATTTGCACCTCTTATCTAACAAATTCATTTCATATCTAGGCTGGAACCCAACTCTACAAAACTCAGCTGAGCCGAGTTACTGAGTAACCCTTGTTTCTTATGGAGAAGGAGGGGGGTGAGAAGTGGCAGGGCCCGTTTTTCGTGTCCTATTAGCAATCTGCAGAGCACTCTGTGACAGCAGGATGCCCTTCCCAAGGTTAACCCTGAGTTTTCTTCTGGCTGTCTGTATGCTTGGTGCTTTGCTCTGGCGTTGGTAGTCTGAAGAGACCCTGGGGCTCTCTAGCAGAGTAAAGCACCACCAAGGCGCTGAAGACAGGGCCCTTCCACCACCTGCTGGAGGGAAGGATGCAGGGACAGAAGATAATCCAAGAAGTACACCCCTAAAAGATGGCCTGGGAGTCTAGGAGGGGATCAATCCAGACATTTTTATTTGTTTGCTTGAAAGTCTAAAAAGAGAACAACAGGAGAGAAGGCAGAAGTACCGGCTCACAGAGGACACCCAGGAGCTCTCTTTTTACCATGTGATCTGCTCACGACAGCTGGCTGTGCTCTACAAGGACCTCGCCTGTGGTCACAGTGGGAGACAGCCAGGCAAGAGGCTGAGCGCCCATGCTCAGGACAGGCTGCAAGTTACCAGTACCACCAAGCTGGGGACACCTGAGTCCTCATATTGTTTTTATATTATTCCATCTAACTCTCATTCGCAGGTACATGAATCATTATCTTAGTCCTATTTTGCTACAGAGATCAGGCAACTCCTAAGCGATCAGCAGCTATGCTGGAATCCAGGTGCTTTTACCTGACGTTTCTTGACCCCGTCTACACCTGGGAACCACACAGAGGCTTTTAATGAGAACCAATGCCCAGGATCCACCCCAGACCAATTTAATATGAATCTCTTAGAGTGCAGTGAGCCTCAGTGTGTTTAAAAGGTCCCCAGGGGAGGCTAATACACTGCAGAGTTCAGGTCCACAGGTCCACCCAAGCTGTGCTGAGCTAGTAACTGCCGGGTAGTAACCTTTAGGGGGTCACTGGGGATCAAACAACAAAACAAAACAGGAGAAAACTGACAGTTGGAACATATTCAAGGGCTAATCTTACCTCCTGTTTTCAATACCTTTGCAATTTAAAAGGAAGTTTCACAGATTGTATTTTAGTTTATTCTCAGGCAATAAAAGGTCCCTATTTGGGGATGAAGAAACTAGACTCAGAAAGGCTGAGGAAACTGTCTAAGGTAACACAGTGGCAAATCTTGTGCACAATCTGAAGTCTTCTTATTTCAAGTCCAAAGTATTACAGAAGTCCTGTCAGGACTCTCGAATGGTCTCCTGTGACTGGTTGCATTTTTTTTTCCCCCTTTTCCCTGGATATATGACAATGTTGAACGACAACATTGAATTTGCATTATTAGAAAAAAAATTCTAATAAAAGGATTTTGAAACTCTGAGTAGCTGCCAGGGAGACAATGTTACTTCCCATGACTGCAAGAGGACGATAGGATGTGGACATTGAGAGGTGCCTGTAAGGCTTTTACGACACATAACACGGGTGACGAAGGAAAACAGCTAAAATGAAAATCCCTGAATGAGTCACCTCTCAGGGAGTCCACTTACTTTTGGTGATAGGAAGGAAGAAGTATTTGAAGTTCTCCATTTGAAATACAAAATGCTGACCAGGCATAGTATTTGAAGTTCTCCATTTGAAATACAAAATGCTGACCAGGCATATGGTATCGTGTGAGAAAACAAGTGAAGCCTGGGATCGTGGCTTGATCTAACAATTTATCAACTACAGCTGAAATCAGAGCGATCTTATCACTCAGTGGGCCTGAAAGTTCTGGCTGTCCAGATAAGACTTTGCTGAGCCTACATCTTGCTCAGCTATCCTTCACCTCTCAAACACCCCTGAAGGATGCTCCGTGTACTATGCTGCTGTGCACAGAACCAGGTGAAGGGCAGAAGCCAGACACTTCTCATTCCTTTCAGACTGCAGGACATTTGAATCCAGCTTTGCTATGCGACTTAGGGCAAGTTCTCAACTTTTCCAGCACTTATTATTTTTAGCTGAACAACGGGTGTATTTGTACCGTGGTCTGGCTTCGTGGGCATGCCACCTGCCCTGAGTGCTAGTGCTTGGTTTAATGTTCTGCTGCTGTCCCAAAATTCTTGACACTTTTTGAACAAGGGGGTCTCTCATTTTCATTTTGCACTGGGCCTCACAAATTGTGCAAGTAGTCTTATTTCTGCTAGTCTCGCAGAGGTGCTAGAAGGCCTGCAAGATATGCCAAGTGCAGCCCAGGCCTGGTGTGTGTGGTGCTCAGGAAAGGCCATGGTTATTACCGTCACTCCACTGAAGCTACTACTCTGTTATTTGGCCCATGGACACTAGTTCCTACATAAGCTAGGTGGACAGAGTCAACTCAAACACTACCCTAAAGCGGCGAGGGTGACAGATCTTGCTGCAGGACTTTCTTAGCACTCTCTCAAGTTGTTAATTTATTTGCATGAACCAGTGGTTTTCTTGCCACATGGCACTGAAGACCTGGATGTTCTTTCCCTCTGATGGCACTTCCAGGCAGAATGGCCAATAGGTTACAAGGGGAGTGATCAGAGCAAAGAAATGGTCCACTGCCACATGGGCAAGCATCACCTCACTGTCCTGGAGACACAGGTAACAGATCAGGGGGTGCAGACAAGGGGAGGCTGATAAAGGGAAGTGGTGTTATTCTTTTTGAGTTCTATCTTTCTGGAAAAGATGGAAACTTTCTGGCACTCTTATGTATGAAGCTCATTTCTTTAGGACTGGACATATGCTGGTCAAAACAAGAGAACTCGTTCCAAGCTTCCACTGTTCAAGATGGTGGGATGAGAGGTCAACACAGTGAACTGTGGTGACGTGGCCAACCACGTCACCAAAGCGACACCACATACCCTGTGTTTTGGGGTGCAGTTCTGTGACTTCTGTCCCTGAGCATTGTTACTTCCAGTTGCATCCTTTCAAAGTTCCCCAAATATAGATCTTCTCTGAACAAAAGGATTATCAACTTCATGCTCTGAGCAAGCAACGGCATGGTGCCAAGGGCAGGGCAGTAATGTCTGGTTTTAAAAACTATGCTACTCTCCCACCCGAGACCCTGTTACAAGGAGCACGAGAAGCCTGTCAGGAGACTTGTGGATGCAGAAGAAGCACTTCCTGCATTCGGCAGAAGGCAAAGAAAACTGAGCAGAGACCCACAACAAGGTCACAGCAGCAGCTAGAAGTGACTGAGTTCTTTACATGTGCCAGGAACTGTGCTCAGAACTTCAGTACCTCTGATCACATGCCTCAGAAGTCATTATTACTAATATTATCTTCAGTTTCCGTATAAGGACACTAAACCTTGGAGAGGTAACTTGACTTATTCTAAGTCACTCAGTGAGTAAGTGTCAGAGCCTGGACTGAGCCCAGTCTGTCTGACTCTAAAACTCAGACTCTCATTGCTCTACTGGCCCCAGTGAGAAGGCCCTTCAAAAAGGCCCAGAAGGTCTGTCAAGGAGCTCCCAGGTGCTTCAACAACTGAGTAAAGGTCTGGGGAGACCTTCCTTTAACTCAAATAAGTTGACTGCTCTTGTAGTAAAAGAACGTTCTAGATTCAGGCCAACCATATTTTACCCACATGGAGGAGAATATTAGAAGCTTAAAATTCCATGACAACCTTACTGCTTCTCCCACCAAACAGTTTGAAAGGAATATCCAAGAAGGAAAAGAATAAACAGAATGAACGAAATAGGATTTTTAAAGAAATTGAAAAATATGCTTTCAAACAAGAAACATGTGTGAGATTATTCTTCATCTTTTTTCTCCTTCCCCACCAAATAGGAAACAAGTTAGCATGACACAAATGTTCATACCCTCCCGGAGATGGAGACATCATGGTGCCCTGGATGGCAGACAACCCCACTGTTGCGATGGGGGGACGCCAGAAGCTGGGGGACACGCCACAGCCACCCAAGCCCACCTTCTCCAAGGAGTTTCCAGCATGTGTGTGATGACTCCTGGTGAAGAAGAAAACTGTACTTGAACTTTTAAAAGGGAATTGAGCAGGAGAGGACCATCTGCTCCAGGCAGGCCTGAGAGCAAGTCCGTGTGTCAGAGAGAGCAGAAGTGCTGGTGGTGTGCGAGGTTTTCGTATTGCTGCTTTTCCCCCCTCCCTTTTGGCACAAACAAGTTTTGGAATTTCAAAAACTGGGTCATCATTTTTGAATTCCCTGCTTTTAGCACAGGGCTCAGTTGGTCTTGCTGACCGGCTTAAAAGTTCGATTTCCTGAGCTAACATTTCCTAGCTCTTCAGCTGTAGGAGTAACACGTTGGAGGCCGGCCTTGCCACTGGCAGGCAGTGTGCAGAGGGTCTCACAGGCCAGGAGAGAGCCTCATCTTCGTATTTCCTGCTGCTGTGTATTTAAGAGCATCAGATATGCCATTATAGCACCACTTTAAAGGCTGCCTTCTTCCGGGGAGGCCAAGGGAAGGGAGACATCACTGATTCCAGAGTGACATTCCAATCTCCCAATCTGACAAATTGGTGGCTTTTCCCACAGGCTTGGGTGTTCCCAAGAGCATGGCTGGCCGCCCACGAGGGACACAGGACTGTGAAGAAGCCATCCTAGTTCCCACAACCCAGTTAAGTGTGTACCTGTTACTATGGAATTAGGTGCCATCTGTGGTTTCTCCCAGCAGCAGAATTAAACTTACCTCCAACAAGAGCATTTGGGAACTTTCACATGATTTCTATGACTATATCAAATCTTAACATGCCCTGCCATCCGTGAGCTCCAGACGCCTGGGAAGCTCCCCAGGCTTGTCAGTGTGAGACACAACACACTCGTCCTTTCTGACCAGGTGACAGTGTTACCTCCTTCTTCACAGGAACCTGCTAAAGACTCACGTAACTACGTCATCATGCAGGCTCCTACTTCAACATTGGCTTCCAATAAACTCTATGCTGGGTGAACAGGAAACTCATTGTGACCTGAGTTTCTAAGACTCTTAACACTTGTGTGAGAGGCATCGAGTTTCAGCGAGATCTTCTGCAGCATGAACACAAATGAAAACTAGTGATGGGGTCAAGTCTGGGCTTACTTTATTTGACCTCGGTTTGCTTTATTTTATTTAGGCAAACTTTTTTGGGAGACATATGGGACCATAAAATCCTTACCTTTTAAAGGAGCCCATTGTTAGCAGTTTGTTCATCACGGCCCCCTCTATCTCACCAAAAAAGTCTCCAGTCTATCGAGAGGAAAAGAAGACATGTGAGGATGAGTGGATGAATCACACACCAAAACAGGAGAGAAATAGACACAGTCCAGGTCCTAGAACTGACAGGAGCCACAGGCAGGTTTTCAGGACCCTTGCTGCATAAAAGTGGAGAAGGTTTTAATAGTCATGAAAAGTTGAGAGATTACAGAGCCAACTAGTGAGTAGATGTTAACACTTCCCCTATACACAAGAGGTTGGACTGCAGTGCAGAGGACATGTGATGGAGGATGAAACTAAAACGTACATGCACATACATGTGCGTGCGTATACACACAGACACACAATTACGCAGAGATGAGGTAGGCATTAATCTGTACATAATCCCCTGTGATTAAAATGCTACTTCATACAGGCAGGAACAGGCTATGAAAAGGCTTCCTAAGCACTAATATAAAGAATCATTTATAATACTTGGATGACCTGTTCAGGGAAATATAGCTGTCTTCTTTGTTGGCCCTATAAATTTCCTGCAAGTGAGAATCCCTCCTTTCTCAAAATCACTTTCTGAGGATCACTATCATTTTTTTCCATAGGCAATTAATATGTTAACCAAGAATAAGACTATGCAGTCCCTTAAACAGACAGCATGACCAGTCAGACTTCTAATGGTCTTCCCCTACACCTGGGATGATCTTCAGGATGTTCAAGGCCATGTAATTTTTTCCTACCACCAGGCTAATAATTTTGCAAGTCTAGTTCTTGATGCTGGCCAAGATTTTCAAACTTTGCATGGTGGAAAAGTAAGATTGACATCCTCATGCATGCCCTCTTGACTTCTGGAGCCACTACCAGGTGAGGGGTCCCGGGGGAGGATGTACGCAGCACAGAGGAACAGAGTTTGTGGCAATAGCCTTCTTCTGCCAACCCCCTGGAATGAATCGGCATGGACCCATAGAGAACTCCCATCTCTACATTGGGTGTTCTGAAGACTTATAGCTTGTGTAGGGGTGAGTGGAGGGCATTACAATAGGAGTCAAAATGGCATAAATTCCTTAGGCTTTGTATTAAATAAATTCCAATTCTATGGGTGGAGGGTGATTGGTGGGATTACACCTGTGGTACATCTTACAAGGGTACATGTGAAATGTCTTAACACAATAACTAAGAAAATGCCAGGAAGGCTATGTTAACCAGTGTGATGAAAACATGTCAAATGGTCTATAAAACCAGTGTATGGTGTCTCATGATTGCATTAATGCACACAGCTATGATTTAATAAAAAATAAATAAATAAATAAACCCCAGTTCTATTGCAACTGAGTGACCTCAATTATACCCATGGGAGTTTTACAAAGCTAGGTATATGTATGTATGTATGTGTATATATACATATATATAGACTTCAGCAAAACATTAAGAAACAGAGGGAGAAAACTATGGAAAAAACCATTTCTCTGGTTGAATATCGAACACTTCCTTTTTTACTGTAGGGAAACTTGGAAAACTTTTGCAACTCAGTGTATGTGCTGAGGCTAGGAGCAAAAAGAACATTTGTATTTTGCATGTGTAAATATGCCAGTGTCAATGGAACTGGTTGTTAAATGGAGAAGAATTACCCTAATCGGGGTGCACCAAGCCAGGCAGTGTCTAACAAGCCCAGGCTGGGGAGGCTGGCACCCCCGCTGGGTATACTGCAGGCTTATTTCATGGGAAAATAAAGCAGGGAATTTGAAGTGGCAATCTCTGTTCATGGCTGAAATACAGTTGCTGTTATAAGGGTTTGTTGGCTAATCCAGGAATCACCACTGGAAGATATCCCCGACATCTTCTCTGCACCCACAACCAGGCTTATATCTCTCAGCTCTATGTGACTATGGCAAAAGGGTCAAATTCTTCTTTCGAGGTGATGAATTTGGGTTCTGTTTCCACAGACTCTTGAATATTCGTGTTCTTCCTTCTGGCCTGTGGGCACGTCCTGACAGGCTCTCTGCTGTCTCAGGGACTGGCCTCCTTCCATGGGCTCATTCATCCTATCTAATGTCCACCAACTGCCCAACATTTGGTGTTGTTCAGCATTGGAAAAGACTATATGTGGGCATTTTGAGTCTCAATTTTTTCCCCCAAATGGTGCATTTAAAATCCTATAACATTATCATGAATAAGAGGGGCAATGGAAACACAATCCCTCAAGTTTCCTGGAGCCACTATTTATAAATAAACAAGCTATTAATCTCAGACCCTAAGGAGACACATTTAAGGACTATTTTATTCTAGCTAATTTATTAAACCATAATGGGCCTATCATACTCCTGACTGCCAAACAATTTTAAGATTTAAAAAGGACTTTGTTATAAAACACTAGTATCTCCAAATATTAAAGTTCAAAGAAACCTGACAAAGTTAACCATCCTCATTTCACAGAGCCAACCTGGAGGCCCAGATGGGTTCAGTTAAGTGCCAATGATCCCAAAGCTCGTTAAGGAAAAGAACTAGCCCCAGAAAGTATCGGACTCGCCCACCAGTATTACTTTAATTATATCACACTGCTGAACTTGTCTGTATTTTACCCTCTTTTAATATGCTAACCTCATTTCTAATTGCAAAAAAAGTTTTGTTTCAGAAAGTTGGAATGGAAAAACCCATTTTTCTATTACAATACTGTTGACTTTAACTCTCATGTTGATTTCCAAGTCGTGTGGAGATTTTGGTGCTCAACCTCATCACTTGCTTCCTTCCACCCCTCTCCCTCCTGCTCCCATACTGCGGATGACTCAATCAAATGAAGAATATTACTCATCTATCACTGTTGAGAGCCCAAGTTAATTCTTGAACTTAGACTAACTGATTTTTAGAAAGCAAAATTCTGAAAGAAAGCCATAAGTAATAATCATGTAGGAATATGTGTGTGTGTGTCAGTATATATGTGTAAATGTCAAGTATCAGAAGCAGTGAACTTCCTGAAAGCTGCCCAGACTTTTTAAAGCATCTTCACCCTTGAGGCAAAAATTCTTCATGTGGCACAGACAACTCTGAGGCTAAGAGCTCTATAAATTTAACATTTTATGAGAGAACAGACTCCGGGCTCTGCCATCCCCACCCCCCACTGGAAGGTAAAAATTCTTCAAGGGCTGCTGAGAGGTGGGTTGTGACATTCTTACAGGGACAGAAACAAGGTTTTATAATCTTCTGGTATTACCTGGTATTAAATGGACAAGATCATTGTTTCACAATTTAACACTGTAATTTGTTCCCCCAACCCAAACACATTCTAAGCTTCTTCCTTAGAGATGGTAGAAATTTTTCACTCACCTGTGTATAGTCTTCAGACACCAGAATAAATCCATTATTGTCTATGAGGTAACAGTTCACAGTCTAAAATTAATGCAAAAGAAAACCAGAGTTTCAGTTTCAGGTCCTCAGATTGCTTTTACACAGAATGATGTACTTCCAACCTGAGACACACCTATTTCTTTGGAAGGAATCGTTTTCAAGGAATTGGAAACACATACTGACTCTAGGAGTGAAGGTCATGTTTCAGATAATCTCAGTGTTTATGCTGCAAAACTAACAAACAAAAATAAACATTGAACGAGCCTTGAACAACTCAGATTGGAATAAAAATAATATGCACTAAAAAAAAAAAAAAAAAAAAAAGGATAAATTATAGGTTGGCTTTCTTTTATTTTCCGTCTTGTATGACCTGATGAATATTTCTCAGGAACAAAGTGATCAGAAGCCCCTGGCCCTATATTCGTGGCAGCAGAAGTGCAGGCTGTTTTGAAAGCAAAACACCAGCACAATGCCATTATTCTAATGATGTATTAATGAAAACACCGTGTTAGCTTGAAGGACCATCAGGGGACCAGGTAATATTTTTTAATTTGTTCATAGACTGAGGCAGGGGGGAAGGGGCAGACTTCTGTTAAAGGGGCCCCTCAGGCCTCCTAAAGTTTTTCAAACTGTGTTTTTAATTGGGAGCTGGATTTGGGGGCAGGGATGTTAGCTTTTGGTAGCTCAGACTTATAAATTGTAGAAAGCAAGTAAGCCCAAACCTCCACTTCCCCCACACTACTTTAATCTCAAGTGAATGATTTGCTACAGGCTAAGTTTTAATTACAATGCTGTGGAGTTTAAACTTAAGGTTTAATTCTGTCCTTGATGTAACTCAGTTTCTATTTATTGCAGCTTTACATACCAACTGCAACATTTAATTTGTAACATATCTTTACTCTGAGCTAAATTCCGCCTAGCTCCGGGCCACTAAAGGGCTGCTGTTTTCTGGGACCTGTGCCTGTCCAACAAGGCTGGTGCCGCTTGGGCAGAAGAGGACTAGCGAGCTGGTCAGAAGGTCCAGCCTTTATTACCCGACAGTGACTGTGCAGAATCTGAACTTGTAAGCCTCATTGGCACCTTTTACAAAAGAGTTGGCTGCTCTGGTGAACAACTGAGCTGCTCTCAGTTATCCAAAGGGTCAGATAAATTATCTGTGTAACCTGTTCACACTCTTGTTATTTGAAGATACTCTCGGATTCACAGATACTAGTTCTTGAGGCAGTCTTGATAAACTTTCTCCAGCCTCAGGAAATAGCAATATGGACATAATCTCACAGAACTGGGGTTTGGGTCAGTTTGGTCAAGTGGTATGGATACCAATTTAGGGTCCTGGACTCCCTGAGCATAGCAATTCTTAAACTGATGTCTGAAACCAACAGACTCAGTCAGTTACACCCTAGGGGATTTTCTGTATGTACCTACAATTTGCTAAGGAACAACTGATGGAAAAAGAAGAAAAACAACAAAAGCCCATTAGGCTAGAGTCTAAAAATAGACTTGATAATCCACGCACTTTGATGAAATTCGTCTACATCCTACCAGATGGTGAAGGGAAGAGGCACTGGAACACAGCCAGCCGAGGCTCCTGGACGACAGTTTGCCTAACCTTGCATTTCCCCCAAAGAAGCCTCAATTTTGCCCCAGAATAGGGGGCATGTTCTCCGGGGCATGAGCTGGAGAATAGCCTTTATTTCTTCTACACTAAGTATCAGGTGGCATTTATTTCTTGGATCAGGCTTCTAGTCAATGTTTTTTCAATTCCCTTTCCCCCTCATATTAGGATTCTAGGACAGGAATTTGGCAGTAGAGAAGATGCCTTACTGTACTTGAATTTCAAGGTTACACTAAGTATAAAAAGACTTGGTCACTCTATTATGCAAGAAACAAGCGCTGCCAGCTTAGGATTTACAAGTCATGGAGAAAATCACAGGTCAAAGGCAGGGTGCTGTGTCCCTGAGGTAGACCCGAGTTAGACTCTGAAAAGTGTCATTAGTTTTCATTATAAGAAACACTATTATTTTGACTACATTAAACAGTAGAAGGCAAACACAGTGGCCAGACAACTTCTTAAACAGACCTCCTAGTCAACAACAACTCGGATTAAATTATTACTGAGAAGGGCAATGGAGTGGAGTAAGGCCACTTAAGTTAGGGAAGCAGTTTGGGGTTTGTAGATTAGTCGGGACCGAATTATCCAGAATCCAGACTTTTTTTTTTTTCTATGCCACTTTTAAGTTAATAACATTCAATTGCCTTCTCCATACCTCTCCAGTAAAAGTCCATAGAAGACATATTTTCTCAACTTTCCCTCACTATGCTACTTTCCTTCTAAACTAAACCCAATATCCTAGATGAGGTCTTTCTGCCACCCTGTCCCAAGGGTGTATGAACAGGTTAAAGGGGCTGGAGACCTCAGCAGCTCTAAGATTTAACAGACACTGTAAGCACCTACACACAGCTACCTTTGGCAAAACATCTGGAGATAACGTTGATGTAAAAAATGCAGAGGTAAAGGGGGGGGGGGGAGACTCAGAGAAGTCGACGTAAAGATATCTTTCTGCAGCTATTGAGAAGGCTGATAACTGAAGTTAAAGCCCAAACACAGGCCATGGGGCGTGGATAGTCTCAGATGGAAGTAAAGGATGCTCAGGAGTGAGAAATCATAGCACCAACCTTGTGTTCACTGCAAGGTGGTGTGAGCCTGGAGGCGGAGATGCCAGCTTTATGAGCTTTAGAACACAGTGTGACCTGGAGCAAAGTCCTTTGACACTCTGAGTCTCAGTTTTCTTATCTGAAGTAGGGAAATAGCAACAACGGCTACTCCACAGGGTTGTAAAGAAGATTAAATGGGAGGGTTCACTTTCTGCACTGTGCACAGTGACTAGCGCATATTAAGTCCTCAGAGAACATGTGCTCACATCTGGGTGCCATTTTGATAAGTATCCTCATGATACAATTGCTTGGCTTCTCAGAATGGGGAGTGTTGCACAGTTCACAGCAAGCATCCTGGAGGCAGGTTGGGTGAGCTTTGCTGCTTTTTGTTTTGGAGGATGACTTGGTTTATTTTGATTAGTGAAACAACACACGTATGAAGCCTGGTATTGTACTGTCTATTGTCTTCAATTGTTGTGTGTGTGAGAGAGAGAGAGAGAGACGGACAGACACTGGGTTCTTACATCTGAGGATGGGGCTCAGGAGGAATCTCTCAATCTCAAACACATAAAGATGCGACGCTTTTCTACCTTGTCTCCAAGTCTCACAATCTGATCTCTGATATTTCACTTGTGGAATATACTGAACCTTATTTTATACCACTTGTTATCTCTTTTCATTACAGACTAACTATCTTTTGAACAAATGTATTGAAGAGGGGTTACTTGGGAAAGGCGAGCTTGGGAGGGGCCGCCTGTGCCCCTCACTTCAACTGCTACACAAATGACCCTCAAACCCACCCACTGGCTGGCTGGCTGGTCAGACAGGCAGGCATCTGGCTGTTTGGATGCAGCTTGTCATAATTTAAGCAGCTTTTCGGATTCCACAAGAAATGCCCACAAAACCTTATAAATCGTGCAGATTAATAGACAAGTTTAATCTCTATTCCTCTGGAACAGGAGAGGGTGGAGTGGATTTTGATGGAGTTCGATCCTCTCAGTGCCCTCTCACCTACTCTAATGTCTCACCTCCCTTTGTCTCTGCTGACTACTGGTGCTCTAATCAGAGATGTAGCTGTTGGGAAGGTGAGTAGCTTCATCAGAGATGTAGCTGTTGGGAAGGTGAGTAGCTCTCATCAAAGATGTAGCTGTTGGGAAGGTGAGTGGCGAAGAGGATGATCCCCGGGAGGGAACACTAGCGCTCATGGGCCAGACTGGGCCCAGTGGTGGGCATGGCCTGCCTTCCTCCCTTCTGTGATTGTTTTCTTGACCGTGATAGCTCGTTGCCACCTCGGCGCCTGTGCAGTGGTGTTCTCTGCCTGCAAAGCTCTTCTTACACTTTCAGCACTGTTTTCATTGTCATCTCCTTCTCCTTCTTTGGCTGATTTAAACATAACCCCCTCGGGGAAGCTTTCCCTGACCACTACATATTAATTTACCCTACAGAATTTATCACAGTTGGTGAGCATTTAAGATTATCTCTTCTGCCAACCGCTAAGCTCCCGGAGGGCAGGGGCCATTTCTGACTTTGCTTCCTGTGTAATTCCCAGTGGTCAGCTGGGCACCAGTACCTAAGAATGGCTTAGTAGATAAGTCTTGAAAGAATGAGTGAGTGCATGAACTGTTGCTTCACAAGTCTGAAGTTAACATTCTCCCTGGGTGGAATGGTGTTCTGTGAAAGTCTTTGGCCAGAGCCATGGCCAGATCCTCTAGGTGCCATGGCCGAGGCTGTGACTGGGCCACCCAAAGATGCACCTGTGCAAGATGGGAAGGCATCCAGCCATTCTGACCAGCCCACAGCCCTCTTACCAAGGCCCTAGGGGTACCCTGATGAGAGAGTGGATCAAAGGCATAGTACGTCTGGTAAGTCTAAGGCAGTAAGACCAGGCTCTCAGTACAGGAGAAGCCAGAACAGGGAAACTTAATGAGCCCCCACAGCTGTTTTCAACGGGGATCTGATCATTTGAGGTCAGTTGGGAGAGAGGAAGGACATGGGCTCATACGCCTAATTAAAAGTTATAAAAAGGGAATGACACATGGAAAGAGTCTGTTGAAAGAATGGAAAGGGGCCTTGGTGAGAAGGCAGGGCTGGCTTTGCATTTAAAACAATGTCAATTGGTTGCCTAGAGCCCAAATTTAAGAGTCAAAAAGGAAAATGGATGCCAGTTTCAAAGTACAAACTGAGGACATTTGATCATCAGATCAAGTTCAAAAATCAGGGCAAATTCAAGGCTTAATTTTCAAAGTATGTGAACCTTTATGTGACATTTAGGTGGGAATTTATCCCACTGATTGCTGAAAGAGTGTCACTATGAAAGACATCATAGCCTGCACTCACTGCCCAGGAGACACTGTCACTTGCCTAAAGTGCACATACCATTGCTGTCTGAGCAGTTTTAGATCCAAGTAAACCAATTCTAAGGGAAGAAAAAGTCTTCAGAGGTTGTTTTTTTCTTTAGTTTATCGCTAACATTTATTGGGTCCTTACTATTGCCAGAACTCTTGTCCTGCAGTGTTCATAGCTCATGTCACTCATCTTCATCGTTACTTCCTCATCACAGTTGATGATCACTTAAGTTTGTCTCTTCTGCCAACCACTAAGCTCCAGGAGGGCAGGGGCCATTTCTGACTCTGCTTCCCATGTATCCTCTGTGAGGTAGATACTTCTATCCCTACTGTGTAGTTGATGAAACTGAGGCACAGAGAAGTTCAGACACTGGCCCAACATCATAGAGCTCTTTACTTTCAGAGTGACAACATGAAGCCAACAGTATAACTGTGTAGTTGATGCCTTTACCCACCATGTTATGTCACCTGCAAAATCAGTCATTGAGCAACAAATATACACCAGACATTTCTATGATAACTCTAAGCAAAGATCTGCTTCTTACTTTTTTATGTGAGGATGCTCTGAACAGTGTGGCTTATAGGAAGATTGCTGTCTCTGGCTTTATTCATCAAATTATGTAACCAACTATCCATTGATCTAATCAACCAACCAACCATCACTCAACCAACCAATGAGTCAACCATCTAATTAATTGACCAATTATCCAAGCTACCTTATATCCCACCAGCCAACCAATCAACCATCTACACAATCAACCAACTAACCTGCCAACCATGAATATTGTTCATGTTCTTTTACTATAAATTGGGGATTAGTAGTTATACCCACTGTAAAAGTGAAGAGCTTCACACAGGGCCTCACGACACTGATTAATCAATATTATTATTGAGTTGTGTTGTTCTTTATCTGAGAACCCCAAGGAGACAATAAAAGTATCAAAGACAGAGGACAGGTTTAAAGCCCACTTGACTATCTTATGAATGGTAACCCTGAACTTACTGAAAGGATATTGAAAATAAAACTTCACAGGATGCTCCCTCCTAGGGGAAAATAATTTTTGATCTTTTGTTAAGAAAAAAATTGGGCTTCTACTAAAAACCTCATTGATTGGATTTTGTGCTTTGGACACTGTGATTCATACAATTGGGATTTTTTTTTTTTCCAGCCAGCAGCCAGACTTTCTTGAACTGAGCATTTTGTATTTAAAATAATCCTGAACTCTTTTTTATATTTCTATACTTGTTTTTCCTTTGCCTCTTTTTAAAAAATCTACTTCTAATGTATATTTTCTGGGTTAAAATTATGTTTGATCAGGATTTCTCAAATCTCTTGGGCAACCAGAAGACTATAAATATATGATTATTTATAAGGTCTAGCCTATGTACTGGCCAATATTTAACTAACACAGAGAAAGAAAGGCTATGTAAAGTGGAGTGAAAGGCCTACCATGCCTGTCTATACTTGTTCCAACAGAGGAGGCAGAAGGTATACAGGATTGCATGCTATAAAAACGTAAGTTAGATGGAAAAACTTTTGGCAGTAGCATAGTTTTTTCTGTTACTGTTCATGTGTGGGACTGAAATTCCTACTCCTAAAGGATGGAGGTCTGGGAAGAGAGATAGGGGAGGGGACAGAGATGGGAGCCACGGGATATAGGGGAGAAACACCAGGTTAGAAAGAAAAATGTTAAGTTTCAGAGTTTTCAACTCCTAGATTTTTTGCATGCTTAGTACACAAAATTAACCAAGTCACTTAATTTTTCTTTCATCCTCAGTTTTCTTATCTGCAAAATGGGCCACTAATTTCTACCCATTAAGGATGCAAAGTGATAAGGCTTGCTTAGTACATGAAATTAAAAAAGTCATTTAATTTTTCTTTGGTCCTCAGTTTTCTTATCTGCAAAATGGGCCACTAATTTCTAATCATTAAGGATGGAAAGTGATAAGACTTGGTGGGGAGGAGCTTTGATAACTGTAATGTGAGCTTCAGACAGTAGTATCTTTTGTTTTGTTTGCTACAGAATGTCAAAATTCTAATGGTGCTGTCCACGAGACATTTGGAATACATTTCCAGCTCTCGTAAACTATCTGATTTGGGGGGTCGGGGGAGCAGAAAACAAGAAACAAAGCCCAAGTCCTTCTTTTGGAGATTGGCCCAGAGTTATGTGTTGACCTGCCTCTGTTCCTAGTGTATTCCCTGTCCAGAAAGTGCCATCTGTCACCTCCCCTTCCTTGGCCAGGGCAGAAACAAGACCAGGAGGCCATCATACCTCATCATCGCAGCTGATGGAGCATTTGCCATCCAGAGAGGCGCACTGTGGGGCGGGGGGAAGCAAGGGGAAACATGTTACTACATCACTTGGACATTCCAGCGTCTGCTGTGGCTGCCACTTAGCTATTCAAGTACAAACTATCAAAGTCAGGGCCTGTAAAGCAAATACCACATTTCATCCAAAAAAAAAAAAAGCTCCAGGATGAGTCTTGCCCATCTTCTCTACAATCAATATTAACCCAAGACAGTAATAAAAAAACACATGAAACAATTTTGGGTGGGGGGAAGCTGGCTCTCTTTCATCTATTTAATTTATGTTGTCATTCAGTTTTAACAATATCTTTTTAAGATCTCAAGTCTTTGGGTAACAAAAATTATGTAATTATTTCATTTTAAATTAATTAATTCTCAGCAACTTAAAAAGCAAACCCTGTCATTACTCTTACTTTGTAGTTTCCTAAAGTATCTTAATTTAAGAAATGATAAACCATGTGACATTTAAAATTGGGCAGATGAAGGCAATTTATCAGTTGCCATTTTTACCAAATTACTTAATAAATACCACTGAGATTACTCATTACAGAGAGCACCAGTGAAAGAAAAGAAGATTCCCAGATTCCCCAAGGTAGAACAGCCCGAGAAAGCCTTCTGGCCAAGGAAGGCAGACTCAGGCTTCCAGCTTCCACAAATCTGGTTATGCAAAGGCCTTCAAAATTATAATAAAGACATTCAGCAACACATAAGCAGGTACCACAACAAGATTAGGAGAAAGTCACTATGAAAATCTCACAAAAGGTTCCAATATTTAAAAGAAAAACTCCTTTGGAAGGGCACTTTATTGATTCACAATTAAAACTGTTCCTAGGAGCAAAGTCCCTTCTTTGCTCTGCATGGTGTCTAACATGCTGACAGTCCTTTATTTTTCAGTAAAATGAAAGGTAATCTGAGCAGCTGACAGCTGATTTTACAAACATGCATCAGAAATCTGGCACTTTTAGGCTCCAGGTACCCAAATGGGAATACCTGTATAATAACAGCGTCGCTAATGCTGATTATAACTCACCTGTCTGCTAGCAGTCCAGAACTTCCTTTGGAAAAATTCAAGTTTCATCTGAATGCCTACAGCTGGGACAAATTATAAACAAAACAAGGCATTAGAGACCCCTTTTCACAATTATTTAAGATTGTCACTGAAAATTATCCGTCATGGTGAGAAGCTGATATAGGCCTATCAGATAAAATTTACCTTGAAGCATACAACTAAAACATTTTATCTGTCAGGCAAGGAATGCTCCAGGTTACCTGTATTCACAGAATTCTGATACAGAACAAGCTGAGCACAGGGCAGACGGCTCACCACTGTAGTGTTTCTAAACTCCATACACTTGGGGGTCCTACACCCCAACCCAACACGAGCTAAAAACAGGAAAGAACATCAACAACCAAAAGGATATGTGTAAAATGGCTATTTCTTCATTCCTGTTTCAGTTGTTGCTCTATGAACTTGTATATCTAAAATCAAGTCTTCGGGTAACAAGAATTGTGTAATTATTTAATTTTAAATTAATTAATTCTCAGCAACTTAAAAAGCAAACCCTGTCATTACTCTTACTTTGTTGCATACTCTGCATGTGTTTTCCAGACACAGAGTTTGAAAGCACTTGCCACCAGGTTGGTATTTGGAAGTGAGTGACTTTACTATCATGGGACTCAGCTGGTCCCCTAGAATCCGTATCTCAAGGTTCTTCTCTGCCTAGGAACCCTGGCAAAAGGACCCAATTCCTTATGTGTGGAAAGCTTATTCTAGCAACAGCCAGTAGTGATAGAAATGTATAAAAAAGGAAGAGGTTAAGAAAGTGACTTGAAAGCTTGGGAAGCAGAATTTGGTGGAAGCTCAAAACGATGACATGAACAAGATCACCCTATTTTTCTCCATGAAGCCACAGCAATATAATTCTTGAAACCATTTCAGAGGGTGAGAAAACTATGGAGAAGTTCCAAAGAAATGAGACTCTGTAGGAAATGCTGACTCCCCAGTGGATGCCATTTACCCCAGTGCAGCTTTGCAAACTTACCGCCTATTGAATTTCCCCAATAATTGTCATTTCTGCAGACCACCAGTACAGTTATTTATCTTTTCACACTTCTTTCTTTTGCTTAAATTCCTACAGTAACCTCAATAACACCTCCAAAAATACACAATTACAAGGAAAAAAAAAAAAGTTCACTTACTTATATACTCTTAAATTTTTGCACGTCATCTTTTCTTTTCTTTTTTCTGTTCTTTCTTTCTTTTTTTTTTTTTTTTTTTTTTTGAGACAGAGTCTCACTCTGTTGCCTGTTGCCTGGGCTACAGTGCTGTGGTGTCAGCCTCACTCACGGAAACTTCAAATTCCTGGGCTCAAGTGATCCTCCTGCCTCAGCCTCCCAAGTAGCTGGGCCTCTAGGCACAGACCACAATGCCCAGCTAATTTTTCAGTTTTTTATAGTAGAGATGGAGTCTTGCTCTTGTCCAGACTGGTCTCAACTCCTCAGCTCAAGTGATCCTCCCACCTCATCCTCCCAGAGTGCTAGGATTACAGGCATGAGCTACTGCACACAGCTGCATGTCACCATTTCTGACCTCCCATTTGGGTCATCCTTATTGTGCTTATTTCAGGAACTTGGAGATTCATAAAAGTCTTACACTATCACCCTTGTTAACTATCAAGAGCATTTCTACTTCCTAAAAAAATTGTTGAAACAAGCATGAAGAATGAAGGTTAACTTGACATTTGTCTTTGGACTTAGAATTTCAAACTTGAGGATTAGAGCAGAGCTGGGCATGGTCACCACATGCAGAATGTGAGTGGTCTCTGAAAGGAACCATGTCAGCACTCTGAGCTCATCCTGCTCCCCCCAAGTGTCCTCTCTCTTCTGAGACATAAAGTCCCCCAAAGCAAGGACCTATCATTGCTCCTTGCTGGACCTCTGCCCCCCAGAATGTTGTTAAATACTTGCTTTTTTAAAACCTGTAGGTGATGTAACCTGCAAGTACAGAGGAGTGTGGAAGAGTAACATCTGTGTGAATTAGAATGACACTTAGATAAAGGGTTCTTCAGGGGTGGTTGTCAACTCACTAGAACGACCTGTAGACTTTAAGAAAAAATATGGATAGCTGAGTGCCTTCCACTCTTTGCCAAGACCATTTAAATCAGAATTTCTGGGGGTAAGGGTCTGGACATGAGTATGTTTGAAAAGGACCCCAGGTGAGACTAATGTGCAGCCAGGGTTGAGGATGGCTGCTCCCTACTGCTGGCTCTTGAGGGTTACTACAACAGGGGTTACTTGGCCAGAATATACCCCCAACCACTCTTCCCAGCCTTGGAGAATTTCAGAGACTTGAAAGGAGCTGATTTTGGAGTCTGAAGGTTCTCTGTTTTTTAAATAAATCTCGTGTCTGACAGATCAGGGTGCAGGCTGCTGGACTGTGCTCAGATCCACTAGCAAGCAGAGGGGACTGCCTGCCCCCCACTGAGGAATGAGCTTGGAATTAGCGCCTCTGGTTTTACCAGGACAGGCAGGGGCTGGCTGAAACTGACTTCAGGACCGGGTCCCCAAACTATTGTGACACCCAATAACTGGTATCTAAACAGAGGGTGGGAAATGAGTTTGCACACCTTCCTCTGTGTCTCTTCACAGACTGCCTCCTGAGTCACCTCCCAGACAGCCCCTACCAGGCCACCTATCAGGACCAAGGGTCAATAGCCATGGCCAGCTTCGAGGCCCCACAAGATAAAGCCTGAGGGTTCCTGGAAAGAGTCACTCCACAGTCATCGTTCCCTGGTCTTCCTCTTTCCCACATCAGAGCCGCCCTGGTCCCCCGTCATCTCTTGAGTTTCTCCATCCGCCACTGCTCCCTTCCCGAGCCCCCGTCTTCACCTCCCTAATGAAGCTAGCTGCTCCCTCCTGGGTGTTTATCCTTCTCACATATTTGGAGCCTGCTATCATCTGCCCTGTCGATCCTGTACCCCAGCTCCTCAGAGCGCTTTAATCTTTCCTCATGAGTCAGTCCCTCGTCCCATTAATCATGCGGCTGCTTCTCTCTGATCTCCCTCCAGCACACTGCATCCTCGCCCTGCTCTTGATGCCCTGAACTAGACCCACTTCCCCACTCCTCACTCATGCCCCTGTTTCAGCCAGGAGGTTGTGGTCGAGGGCCGCAGAATGTCCTGGCTGTGCTCCTGCTGGCTGGCCCCTGCCTGTCCAGCAACACAGGCCCCCTGCTTCCTGTGGCATGTCTGGATTTGCAATATTTTCACCTGAAAGTCAATATACTCTCCTATGATGAAGAGATGCACCACCCCATCGGTGGATCAGCTTCCTGCGCATTTGTTCAGTGGCCTTCCCTGTGCCCAGCTCTGTGCTGAGTACTGAGTGGGATGAGGCCACACACTTCCTCAGGGTCTGGCTGTGCAGCAGCCCCATGGAAAAAGCTGCATGAGAGGCATAAACAAAGGGGTCCGGAGGATAGAGCTGACCTGGCCTGAGGGTGCTGGCAAGAGCTTTGTCTAAGGCAGGGGCGTCTGACCTTTTTATTACCTCTGTCATACGTTGGAAGAATAAAAGATGTCTTGGGCCACACATTAAATACACAAACTCTAATTATAGCTGGTTAAGAAAGAAAAAGGTCTGTGCGTAGTTTTTGTAACATCCAATACTGTAGAGAAGCAAAAAAATGTCCTCACGAAATCAGCATGGGGCCCACTGGCCGCCTACATCAGGCCGCAGCAGGTTGGACACCCTTGGTATGAGGCAAGGCATGGAGACCCCACATGTATGAAAGTAAGAGCAAAGGGAAGATGATGATTCAAATGGAGGCAACAGCACGGGGCAAGAGGAGGAAGCCTATTTAAAGTCATCGTGAGTTCTGAGCCCTGAGAAGAATGGGGAATGATCTCATTGGTGCAGACTGAGGTCAAATGGCAGACAGTGTTTACATGTCAGGCTGGGCATCTGCCGGGCACCCTGCAGGCCAGGGCCTGGCCGAGGGCTGAATCCAGCCTCTTCTTGTAAATAAACTTTTATTGGGACACAGCCACACTCATTTGTTTACATAGTGTCCATGGCTTCTACGGCGAGTTGAGTACTTGCAACAGAGCGCACGGCCCATGACGCCTCAGTTATTTTACTCTCTGGTCCTTTACAGACAAGGTGTGCTGGCACCTGTGGCTGGCACCATTAAAGATCTTTAAGGAAAGAAGTGCCAAGATCAGATTTATATTTTAGCAAGTCCATTCTGCCAACTTGCAGGGGAAGTGCTAGGAAAAGGGCCCGGATGAAGGGAGACACATGGCCCCATGGGGATTGGGCTAGTTATTTCTTAGCCATGAAAATAATTTCAAGTACAAACACCAAAACAAAGACAAATAAGAACAAAAGGGCTCTCCCCCACACAACAAGCAAATAGACAAAAATGCTTGAGAGTATCTTGTGGCCAGCTGTATTCACAAAAACCAAAGTAACCTGCCACCAACAGAAATCTAGTTTCCTTTCACCCTTTTCCTTTGTTTTGTTCTACATGTTTTCTTTATTCCGCCTACATCAGAGAACACATTAGCACTTCAGCAAGTTCTGCCCTCACCCTGTCACCCTGTGGCCCCTGCATAACAACCTGTATGGAAACTGAGACATGTCAAGCCCATCTAGTTTGTTCTTTCCACAACATTTCCAGGGCATTCTGATTCAAGTCAGTCTCGCTAATTTAATTAGGAAAACAAGGACAGAAAATTCTTTAGGGTAACCCAAATCCCAAGGAGAGGGCAGAAAATGAAAACACCATTCCTGGGGTTTGAAATTTTTTAGACAGTCCAGAAAATCATCAACGATCTCCCCTGGAGTCCACGGTGCTCCTCACTTTAATTTGATTACAGATGCTCCAAGGCTTCCTGCTAGAAATCTTGATCACAGAGAGAGAGACAGAGTCCCCCGTGCATAACAGCATCTGGTGGTACCTTGCTCGCCTCCCAGGAACAGAACAGATCCAGAAAATATTATCCTATAGGATCCTTCCCAATATACCAGGGTCTGGGGCCCCTGACCCTAAGATGTTGAGATGCCATTTGAAAACCAACAAAATAACAAAATTCTTGGTATGAGAACTGTCATTACACGGAGTCTTGAATCCTTTCGCATGACATACTCAGGTATCTGAAGCACTGACCTCTCTTTTGGTTTGAATTATTCATGTAACTGGTCTTGCAAATCATCTCAGTAGTCTGCAATGGCCTGAACACAGACTTTCAGCTGAGTCATGTAGATCACAGACCTGCAATAAAGCATTTGCCTTCCAGACTTCCTCTTTTCTCAACTTTCAAACTTCTTTCCTACCTACTTTCTCCCCTCCCTTTCTCCCTGGTGCATCAGAAACCCAGTATGTGCTAGGTGGTAGATGTATTAAGATAAACATGTGAGGAATTCAACAGCCAGCGTGGGGCTTTGGGGAGAGCACTCAAATCCCTGGAGAGAGAATCACACTTCAGCATTCTCAGAGCTGACAGAGACAGGCAGGGCCATCATCTAGCACCAAAACACACAAAACACTCAATTCGGAGAATGGTAATCACCAGTGTACCTGAATCTAGAAACAGGCAGCTGACCTCAAATGCTCCGCTTCTGAGCTTTCCAAATCGGGGGCTGTAAGTTACACATGGCTATTAAAATCGAAATCAATTAAAATTAAATAAAATTCGTAATTTATTTCCTTAGTTGCACTAGCCGTGTTTCAAGTGCTCAGTAGCCACTTGGAGCTAGTGGCTCCTGTTTTGGACCATGTGCAGAGAGTTCTCTTGGACAGAGATCACTGTCCAAAGGAGGGATCTGAGAGAAGAACTGGACACTGGCACTCCTTCAGGATTGAAGGTAAAGGTCTGCACAGACCCTGTATATTCTACAACTCCCTGGAGGTGGAAGAAATGAAGATGACTTAGGTACAAAGGGTTTAGATCAGATAGGACTTGCCAGCATGAGATGAATTTGGATTTCCAAGGGTAAGTTGGTAATGAGGTTGAAAGAACCCCAAAGAAATCAATGCAATATGTTTGATGTGGCTACTACCCCCAAGATCTATTTATTTTGCTTTATAAAATTTGAGAATACAAATTACATTTCCAGTGCTATTATATTCAAATGCATTCAAGATGAAATCATGCATGCATCTCATATCATGTTAATAGACATGCATTCAAGTGTAATCCAAAACTCATGAAGTAACAATGTTACATGTAAAATTAGAAATAAAATAACTTTTCATATTGTATTCATTTAGAAATAATTATCTGTGGACTTGGCCTCAACTTGCAGCATGCCCCTAGGAGGACAAATTTGGCTTGTGAAATACTGCTCACCACGCCTGGCATGAAGCTCACCCAAACACCCCTAATTCTGCTTGCATGATCCTCCTGCCACACAATATAGTCACCTGCACGTGGTGAGCTCATCCAGAAGACATCAAAACAATTCTGCCACCATTAATGAATTCTAACCAGGAAACATTTTGCTAGGAGAATTGCTTGTGAACCCCATTTTGTAAGACCAATGCTGGATGTTCTTAGTTAAGTCACTTTACCTTTCTGTCTCCACCCAGAGAGTCACACTGGCTCTAGCTTCTGAACAGAATTTGTGTGGGATAGAAATAAACAATACTAAATAAAATCATGGGTATTGGAACACTCTTAACAAGTTGAGAGTTGATGGTGTCGTCAACATTCATGTTGTGATTTGCTCCTGGACTTTTTTATTATTTATTCTTATGTTTCATGGCCAATACTCTTTTCATGCCAATATATCAAGACTAGAAAATTCAACTATGACAAATTCAAACTGTCCACTGCTAGCAATGCTCCTTAGGGTGTAATATCGGTGAACAAATGCTTTCTAAAATCATGACATAAGTTACACAACTCTAAGAGAATGTATCTTTTCCCTTCAGGATTAATGAAAGGTGTGGCCCATATTCAAACCCTGTGTTATGGTTTCAATGTGTGTCCTCTCTAAAACTCACATTGAAACTTAATCCCCAATGTGCTAGTATTGAGAGGCAGGGCCTTTCCCAAGTGATTGAATCAGGAGGGTTCTGCCCTCATGAAGGGATTAATCGATTCATGGATTAATGGATTAATGGGTTCTCATGGGAGTGAGATTGGTAGCTTATAGGAAGAGAAAAAGATATCTGAGCCAGGCCTCTTGCCATGTGATGCCCTTTGCTGCCTTGAGACTCTGAATAAAGTTCCCAGCAGCAAGAGGGCCTTTGCCATATGTGGCTCTTGACCTTGGACTTAGCCTCTGAGAAAAGTCTGTAAGAAATAAATCCCTTTTCTTAATAAATTACCTAGTTTCAAGTATTCTGTTAGAAGCAAAAGAAAATGGGCTAAGATATCCTGTTACTCACCAACCCCCTGGAATCGTGATCATCAGCGCGAACACAGGTAAAGGCCAGAACGGTCAGGGTACAGAACACAAAATGATTACTATCCAGGACATGGAGGCCATCAGCTCCACATGCACATGAATCAGGCTGCCTGGCCACACAGCTGTGAATGGCCTGGCTACCACTGGCAGGATATAGATGATGCCATTGTGTTCTGGTATACAGACGGAGAATCACATCTAGAGGTGAGCTGCTCTACTCAGCAGACAAACAGCAGAAACTTTTTCTAATAGATTCCAATACATTAGTAGAGATATATCTCTACTATATATCTTTATTAGGAAAAAATGAAACTGTATTCAGTTAGTAATGCATAAGTACCGACTAAGGATTGTCCATGAGTTTCATCTCTTAGGAGTAGCACACCTTTTCTTAAAACTCAAATTTTAAAAATAAAACTTCCAGCAATTAACCTCCTTGATGGTTCTCTTTCCCAAGGCAGTGGCTGATTTTACCTGGCTGGGTTAATATCTCCCATCCATCGAAGACCCCTTTTGACAGCATCCCTGAATTTTTATTTCTTTATGTGCAAGGGCAAAGACTGCTAGCGGTGACAGTAACAAGGTCTGGCACATTTGGATTCCAACTTGTCTTTATTAAGGGTCAACCATAATAACTGTTAGCCAAACCACATTTGTTTAAATGTTTTCTCCTGTTTGTTTTCAAAATAGTTAATTGCTAGTAGAACTAACAATGAATCTGAATGTCACTTTTTTGGAATGTTTCATGATTAACACGGGGTTTGGAAGAAGTCCACTGCTCTGGAGTGCTGAAGAAAAAGCACTCTCACCTTCCTTGCATCGAATGTGAGCCCATTCCAGAGGTTTGCTAATGTCCAGGATAAATGACTTACCACATGAATAACAATTTAAAACTGTAATGTGGATTATGACATAACTCATCTGTTAAATATTTCATGTGAAGATTTTAATGAATTGCATGATGGAATGTTGGACAAAAGAGACAACTGAATCCTGGGACTAATTTGGGTGAAACTGAGAACACAGTATCCCGGGGAAGATGAGAAGGAAGGAAAGACAGCTGCACTCATGTCCCCCTGGCTGTCAGGCTGGCAAATTCAAAAGCTTTTAAAAAGATTATAGGCAAGGGAGAATAATCAGCAACAACCTTTGGAAAAATATTTAGATCAAAGCAATATGTGTTTGTTATAATCTTAGTAAAGCCTGAACATTGATCTCCAAGCTATGGTATTATTTCAGAAATTATTAAAAAAAAAAAAAAAAAAAACACATTCTCACAGCAGCAGACACACCTCATATTTTAGCCTACTTGGAGTGAAGAAATAGAAGCAATATCATGGGGGGTGGAGACAAGATGGCTGACTGAAGCCATCTTTCCACAGAGGCTCCCGTCCAGAAGGAGAGTTAAAGGACAGAAATTTAGCAAGTAACCTGGTGGATTTGAGCTGCACCAGAGAAGTTTGAAGAATGCACAACAACTCCGCTGAGGTGAGCTGCAACCATAAGGATACAAACAAAAGGTACAGAATCCATCACCAAGAGGATGGGAGTCCCCTCCCCCATGAGAACGGCTTGGAGTGGCCCACAAACAAATGAGCAGAGTTCAAAGGTCCTCCAATACACTCCACAGGACAGACCCTCTAAAAACTGAACCTACCTCCCCTACTAGGGTGCCACAGCATTCTCCTGCCAGGCATAAAACTGTATAAAACTGTATATATTATCTACCTGCAACTCTGAGCTCCCAGCATTCCCCTCCACTCTCACTCTGAGGTCTGGAGGCCTGTCCCCCAGGAGTCCAGATTCTTGGGTAATTTCTTGAGGGGTGTGGACAGTGCCTAAACTGCAGTTGCTCAGTGCTGACTCTGGGGCATGGGAGTAAGGAGAGGACAGTTGGCTGAGAGGGAACCACACCGGAGCAGCGGTACCCTGAGGCACAGAGCAGCAGCCATCTTTTAGCAACAATAAGGCTCACTCCTGGATATTCTGAAGCCACACTCCCTGTCTCCCTGTGCAACCAGAGAAGGCTTGGCATCTACTCAGGTGGCAACCAGCACGGAAAAGATCTGGGATGGAAATGCAGGACCCGTGAGTAAAAGGTTTGCCTGAGGCGGTACTGGCCTGGGTGGAGCAGGGACTAGAAATGCACTCACAGATCAGGGAAGTTCCCAGGGCGGGGCTGACCCAGAGGACCACTTTACTGAGCCTAAGGCACACCTGGCCCTCAGGGGATCATTAGCCTATAGACAAAGGAAGGCAGGAGGCTAGAACTGACAGGTAACCGAATATAAACCTACAGGAGCAAAGATAGGGCCTGAGGTGCAGGCTCTAGGAAATTAAAACAGCATCTCTTCTGAAGGGGAATTTAGCAGGGACAGAAACAAATTCCTGCAAAGTAGTTCTGTTATATTCTGTCAGTAACATCAATCAAGGGCGGGGCTAGAACTGAGTGAACACCCCCCAGCCTCCATCAAGCGCCTGAGGTTGTCAGGCCTCACCTCCCCCTGCTAGACAGAGGTAGAGCGCAGCAGCTGGGCTGAGCAGAAATAGATTTCCTTGTGATTCAGGCAGGTGCAAACCACTGGAGTAACTGTTCACTACAGGCAACTGAGTCAAAGCCCTATGGGACTATCAATGATTGGGAGTAACAGAGGAGCAAGGTGGGGAAGGAGGCATCAACCTTCCCAGACTGATTTATTTGTTGGTTGGCTCCTCCTGACTCTCCACAGCACTGGAGCAAGCCATATCAGAGTAGTCACAAGACCCCTGTGATCCAGTTGCCAGAGAGCTTTTAAACTCTCCCACCTGAGACAGGTGCTCACTGACATAACTGATATGAACCTTTTGAACTGAACCAATCGCCTGAGCACTATTCAGGTGGTGCCCTGGGTGTGTGGTTGTAGGAAGGTTTGATTTTCCTTTTCCAATTGTTGCCTGTGGGGGGCAGGGTGACTTAATTGCTGGTATTTCTCCACAGCTGAGACTTCAACCCAGATTAACTGTTTCACTGAAAACAAGACAGAACCACTTAGCCCCACCACACCAAACAGGACCCCAGTTTCTCAGGACAGCACTGTACAGGTCCTCGACAAAGCTCCAGGGGAAAAATCAAATGGTGTAAAACAATCAGGGGGCAGAATCAGCGGAAAAACTCTGGTAACATGAATAACCAGAACAGATCAACTCACCTCCCCCCCCGAAAATATATGGCACATGTAACTAAAGATCCCATTCATAAACAGTTGGCCGAGATGTCAGAAATCGAATTCAGAATTTGGATTGCAAACAAGATTAATAAAATGGAGGAAAATTTGGAATTAGAAAATTGAGCAGCAATTCAAAAGTCGGAATTAGAAATTCGAGGAGAAATTCAAAAGTTGTCTCAAGAATTTAATGAATTTAAAGACAAAACCACCAAAGATTTTGACCCATTGAAGCAAGAATTTGCAGCCCTGAAAGATCTGAAAAATACAGTAGAATCCCTCAGTAACAGAGTAGAGCAAGCAGAAGAAAGGATTTCTGACATTGAAGACAAAGCCTTTGAATGCTCCCAAACCCTCAAAGAGGAAGAGAAATGGAGAGCAAAAATGGATCATTCTCTCAGAGAGCTCTGGGATAATTTGAAGAAGGCTATTATCTGCCTCATTGGAATCCCTGAAACTGATGAAGTGGCACAGAGGCCTTTCTCCATGAAATTATGAAAGAGAATTTTCCAGACATGCCAAGAGATTTTGAAATTCAGATAGCAGACAGTTTCAGAACCCCAGCATGACTCAATCTGAATAAGACATCCCCCAGGCATATCATAATTAACTTCACTAAAGTTAATATGAAGGAGAAAATTCTGAAAGCAGCCAGAAGTAAGAAATCTGTTACCTACAAAGGGAAGAATATTAGAACGACTGCAGATCTCCCTGCTGAAACTTTTCAAGCCAGAAGAGGGTGGTCATCGACTTTTAATCTCCTAAAGCAAAATAACTTTCAACCCCGGATCCTGTATCCAGCTAAACTGAGTTTCATTTATGATGGAGAAATTAAATACTTTAATGACATTCA
>CAUYPK010011577.1:0-27938 GCA_963574355.1 Loris lydekkerianus | reverse complement strand
AGAATGTGTATTCAGTTTCGTTGGGATGAAATGTTCTATAGATGTCTGTTAAGTCCAGATGTTGAATGGTTGAGTTTAAATCTAAAATGTCTTTGCTTAGCTTCTTTTTGGAGGATCTATCCAGCACTGCTAAAGGGGTGTTAAAATCTCCCACTACTATGGAAGTGGAGGAGACAATGGGCAGCCTTGACTGGTTTCTCATCTGAGTGGAAATGATTTCAATTTATCTCCATTCAATATGATATTGGCTATGGGTTTGCTGTAGATGGCCTCTATCATTTTCAGAAATGTCGCTTCTATACCAATTTTCTGAAGTGTTGTCATCATGAAGGATGCTCGATATTATCAAAAGCTTTTTCTACATCAATTGAGAGAATCACATGGTCTTTGTTTTTTAATTTGTTTATGTGCTGAATTATACTTATAGATTTACATATATTGAACCAGCCTTGAGTCCCTGGGATAAAACTGATTTAGTCATGATGTATATTTGTTTTATATGTTGCTGGAACTGTTTGTTAGGATCTTGTTGGATATTTTTGCATCTATATTCATTAGTGATATTGGTCTATAATTTTCTTTCCTTGTTAGTGCTTTTCCTGGTTTGGGGTTCAGGGTGATGTTTGCTTCATAGAGCGTGTTGGATAGTCTTCCTTCTTTTTCTTTGCTTAGCTTCTTATTGGAGGATCTATCTAACACTGTAAAAGGAGTTTTGAAATCTCTGATTCTTATGGAGCTGGAGGAAATCAAGTTACTCATATCTGTTAAAGTTTCTCTTATAAATTGAGGTGCATTCTGGTTGAAATCTCATCAGATTGAGTATTACCCTTAAGAAATATGAAGTGACCATTCCTATCCTTCATTACTTTTGTTGGTTTAAAGTCTATTGTGTCTGCAAATATAATTGCAACACCTGCTTTTTTCTGATTACCATTGTCCTGAAATATGAATGACCATCCTTTCACCCTGAGTCTATATTTGTATTTTAAGGTAAAATGTGACTCTTATATGCAACAAATATCAGCCTGAGTTTTTGTATCCAGTCAGCTAACCTATGCCTCTTTAGAGGACAGTTTAAGCCATTCAAATTAATGGAGAATATTGAAAAGTCTGGTAAAATTTTGGGTATCGAGTTTTTCAAAAGCCTAGTGGACACTTTTAATCCTTTTGCCAGTGTGGAAGTTGGAGTTTGATAAAAAGTTTCTGAGTGAGTTTACTTTTGTGGTAGAGGATTGGGCTGGTCATTGTGGAGGATAGGTCTGAGAATATCGTGAAGAGCTGGTTTGGTTATGGCAAATTTCTTCAACATATGAATGCCATCAAAGTATTTAATTTCTCCATGATAAATGAAACTCAGTTTAGCTGGATCCGGGATCTGAGGTTGAAAGTGATTTTGCTTTAGAAGATTAAAAGTCAATGACCACCCTCTTCTGGCTTGAAAAGTTTCAGCAGAGAGATGTGCAGTCATTCTAATATTCTTCTCTTTGTAGGTAATAGATTTCTTGCATCTGGCTGCTTTCAGAATTTTTTCCTTCATATTAACTTTAGTGAAGTTGATTATGTTATGCATGGGGGATGTCTTATTGGGATTGAGTCGTGCTGGGGTTCTGAAACTGTCTGCTATCTGAATTTCAGAATCTCTTGGCATGTCTGGAAAATTCTCTTTCATAATTTCATCAAGAAGGGCCTCTGTGCCTTGTGAAGCCACTTCATCATTTCAGGGATTGCAATGAGGTGGATATTAGCCTTTTTTGAATTATCCCAGAGTTGTCTGAGAGAATGATCCATTTTTTCCTCTCCATTTCTCTTCCTCTTTGAGAGTTTGGGTGCATTCAAATCTTTGTCTTCAATGTCAGAAATCCTTACTTCTGCTTGGTCCACTCTGTTACTGAGGGATTCCACTGTATTTTTCAGATATTTGAGGGCTGCAAATTCTTTCTTCAATGTGTCAAAATCTTTGGTGGTTTTGTCTTTAAATTCGTTAAATTTTTGAGACAACTTTTGAATTTCTCCTCAAATTTCTAAGTCCAACTTTTGAATTGCTCCTTGAATTTCTAATTCCAAGTTTTCCTCCATTCTATAAATCTTGTTTGGAATCCAAATTCTGAATTCAGTTTCTGATATCTCAGCCAGCTGTTTATGAATGGGATCTTCAGTTACATCTGCCATATCTTTCCTTGGGGGGTTGATCTATTCTGGTCATTTATGTTATGAGAGTTTTTCTGTTGATTATGCCCCTTGATTATTGTGCACCATTTGATTTATCTGCTGGAGCTTTGTCAAGGACCTGTACAGTGCTATGGCCTGAGAAAATGGGGACCTGTTTGGTGTGGTGGGGCTAAGTGGTTCTGTCTTGTTTTCACCTGGTCTCTGTTCGACTATAGTGAAATAGTTACTCTGGGTTGAAGTCTCAGCTGTGGAGAAATACCAGCAATTAAGTCACCCTGCCCCCTACAGGCAACAATTGGAAAAGGAGAATCAAACCCTCCTACAACCACATACCCAGGGCATGACCTGAAGAGTCCTTGGGAGATTGGCTCAGTTCAAAAGGTCCAAATCAATTGTCTCAGTCAGCACCTGTCTCAGGTGGGAGAGTTTAAAAGATCTCTGGCAATTGGATCACAGGGGTCTGGTGACTACTCAGATATGGCTTGCTCTGATGCTCCATGGAGTCAGGAGGACCCACCCAGAAAATAGATCAGTCTTGGAAGGTTGATGCCTCCTTTCCCACCTTGCACCTCTGTCACACCCAGTCACTGATAACCCCGTAGGGCTGTGACTCAGTTTCCTATAGTGAACAGATACTCCAGGGGTTTGCACCTGCCTGAATCACAAGGAAATCTATTTCTGCTCAGCCAGGCTGCTGCACTCTGCCTCTGTCCAGCAGGTGGAGGTGAGGCCTGACAACCTCAGTGCTTGATGGAGGCTGGGGGGTGTTCACTCAGTTCCAGCCCCACCCCTGATTGATGTTACTGACAGAACAGAACAGAACAGAACAAGTTTGCGGGAATTAGTTTCTGTCTCTGCTAATTTCCCTGCAGAGGAGCTGTTTTGAGTTCCCAGAGCCTGTACCTCAGTTTCTATCTTTGCTCCTGCATGTTTGTATTCGGTTACCTGTCAGTTCTAGCCTCCTGTTTTCCTTTGTCTATAGGCTGACAATCCCCTGATGGCCGATTGCGTCTTAGGCTCAGTAAAGCTGTCCTCTGGGTCAGCCGCACCCTGGGAAGTTCCTGGCTCTGCGTGTGCATTTCTAGTCCCGGTGCTCCACCCAGGCCAGTACCACCTCAGGCAAACCCTTTACTCACAGGGCCTGCATTTCCATCCCAGATCTGTTCCATGGTGGTTGCCACCTGAGTAGATGCCCAGCCTCCTCTGGTTGCCCAGGGAGACGGGGGCGTGGCTTTGGAATATCCAGGAGTGAGCCCTATTTTTGCTAAAAGACGGCTGCTGTTCTGTGCCTTGGAGCACTGCTGCTCTGGTGTGGTTCCCTCTCAGCAGTCCATCCTCTCCTCACTCCTGTGCCCCAGAGTCAGCAACTGACCAGCTGCAGTTTAGGCCCTGTCCACATCCCTCGAGAAATCACCCAAGAATCTGGACTCCTGGGGGACAGGCCTCCAGACCTCAGAGTGAGAGTGGAGGGGGCTACTGGGAGCTCAGAGTTGCAGGTAGAGAATATATACAGTTTTATGCCTGGCAGGAGAATGCCATGGCCCCCTAGTAGGGGAGGTAGGTTCGGTTTTTAGAGTGTATCTCCCGTGTAGTGTAGTGAGAGGACCTTCGAACTTTGCTTGTTTGTTTGTGGGGTACTCTGAGGTGTTCTCATGGGGTAGGGGACTCCCGTCTGCTTGGTGATGGATTTTGTACCTTTTGTTTGTATCCTTGAGGTCACAGCTCGCCTCAGCAGGGTTGATGTGAGTTCTTCAACCTTCTCTCTTGGTGCAGCTCTAATCCAGCAGGTTAGTTGCTAAATTGCTGTCCTTTAACTCTCCTTCTTGATGGGACCCTTGGCAGAACCCCTGGCCATGATTTGCCAAGAAGTCTCGTGCACTAATCTGATGTTGGGCTTGGCTGGCATCTTCGCCGGTGGGAGGATGAAGGATTGGACCAAGTGAGTGGGCGAGCTCACTGCCTGAATGCCAGCCTGCACAGCCTCTCCTGATCCAGAGAGCCAGGGCTCAGTTGATCCTCGGGTTGGGTGGCTCCCTGTGGGGCGGCAATCCCACAACTATTGGAAGGTGGAGGTTCAGGCCGCAGATTTCCTAAAATATCCCTGGCTGGTTGGAATGGAACCTGTCTGCTTCACTCCTTCAGAGGCGCCCTTTGCTAGCAAAAAAAAAAAAAAAAAAAAAAAAAAATCACTGGAGAGAAAACTCTGATGAAGTTGAGTTGCACATCAGGCTTGATCTCTTAGATTGGTGCCCAAGAGGTTCCCTATCTGGAGCCTCCTGTAGAGTTTGTCAAGCTGTTCATGCTGTCTCTGATAAGGCAAGTAGGCTTGTGTTTTTTAATGCAGTCAGCCAATCTATGTCTCTTCAGTGGGAAATTAAAACCATTAACATTTATTGAGATAATTGATATGTGTGGTAGTATTCTGTTCATTGTATTTTGTGAGAGTCCATTGCTTAGTTTTATCTTTTGCATCAGTGTGGAGGTTAGGTTCTGTCCTTTAATTTCTGAGTTCTTAGTTTGCTGCTGATCCACTGTGATGGTCAGTGTGTAGAACAGGTTGAGTATTTCCTGTAGAGCTGGTCTTGTTGTGGTGAATTTCCTCAATGTTTGGATATCTGTAAATAATTTGATTTAAAGCTTAGCTTAGCAGGATATAGAATTCTGGGCTGGAAATTGTTCTGTTTAAATAGATTAAAGGTAGATGATCATTATCTTCTTGCTTGGAAAGTTTCATTAGAGAAGTCTGCAGTCACTCTGATGAATTTTCCCCTGTAGTTCAACTGGTGCTTACTCCTGGCAGCTTGAAGGATCTTTTCTTTTATCTTGACTTTGGACAGGTTCATCACAAAGTGTGTTGGAGAAGCTCAGTTAGATTTGAGGCGACCTGGGTTCCAATATCCCTCTGATAGGAGTGCATCAGAATCTTTGGTGATATTTGGGAAATTTTCATTTATAATATTCTCTAGTATGGCTTCCATTCCTCTGCAGAATTCTTCTTCCCCTCTGGGATTCCTATAACTCGTATGTTGGTGCGCTTCATAAAGTCCCATAATTCTGTCAGTGAACGTTCTGCTTTCTCTCTTTTCTTTTCAGCCTCTTTAACTATCTGAGTTATCTCAGAGAGAGGGAGTGGGTAAAAGGGAATATTGACAAAAAGAAGAGAGGCACAGAAAGATGGAGACAGAGCAATATTGGTGTACAATAGGGTACTTTGACACAACCTTAAGAAAACTCCAAGCTCTGTAGATGCTGGATCGGATGGTGCCCTTGAGGTTAGCAGCTCTTTGCTAACCTGACACAGTACCCCACCTCCACCAAGTAGAGAGGAAACACAAAAATGCTATAAATCAAACCAAAAGAAGCAAACAGAAAACTTTATGGGATAAGATTGGGTGAAAAACCAAATAATAGGGGTAGAAATACTAGCAAAAATGAAGTTCTAATTATTGAAAAAGGCAGCGATGGGAAATTTTATTTAAACTAGAAAAATGGAGAAAGAAAAGAAAGAAAAAAGATGAAAAGAAAAAATCTGTAGGGAAAAGGTTGAAATTAAAAAAGAAAACAACAACAACAAAATAAACAAAAAGCAAACAACCCCCCACCCCCCAAAGAAAGCAGTATATATATCTTGTTGAATATTGTCTGGGCAACAGGTGGTCTTCTGGCGTATGAGATGCTAATCACAATGCTGATATAACCAGAGGCCTCCGCCGATTTCTCAAACCCCACAGGGTGGAAATTCTCAATCTCTCTTCAGCCCTATTGAAAGGCACTTTAAACTTCTAAACTTGGCTAAGCAGAAGCTTTCCCAGGAATGTGCTTGTAGCTGGGATCACTGCTGAAGTGGCTATCCACTTACCCAGTGTGCCAAAACCGGTCTCACTCTGCCCCTGAGGGTTAAGGCTATAAGGCGGCTCAGTCCCTGCCTTCAAGCTGCTCAGTCACTACATTAGTAGTTCCTGCCAGATCCTTGCTCTGGGACCCTGAGGGTGGAGCTTCCCAGGGCAGTTCTGTCACAATGGCTCCCTGTGGCCCACAGCCGAACACAATTAGCTCTGTCTGGCTCAGTGGCTCAGTCTGGGGCCCTAGACAACACCCAAAGTTCTCTGCACTCCTGCCTAAGCTCTCCCCAAGGCAGTTCAACTGGGTGCCAAGTCCCAAAACACCAAAAAAGTTCATAGGTAAGGCCTTTCCAGTTTGCAGTCTCACTGCTGCTGTACTTATAGCTGCCAGCGGGATTAGACCGATTGGACACACGCAAGCACTTGCCAGTTTTCCACTGTTTTTGTCTTCCTCTTGGGGTCTGGAAGTTTCTCGCTGACTCCCTGTGTCCTCAAAGGGATGATTATAGGCAGATCTCACCAGCCAGAGATGCCTGGAGTCTTATCTCCCCAGACTCACGGTGCCCAGTTGTAGAGAAGCTTTTACTCAGCTGCCATCTTGCTCTCCAAGAAAGGTCTTCTTTCTAAAGTTGTGGGAAGTGTATAGAGAAATTGTAAGAAATAGGCAATATCCTGGGGTTAGTAATGGGGAGAGGGAATGGGAGTTGGGGGGAAAGAGGACGGCAGGAGGGAGGACTATTACAACCTGAAGACTGCACTGTAGGGAGAGGGTTGCCTGAGAGAAGGTGATTCTTATAACCTGAAGACTGCACTGTAGGGAGAGGGTTGCCTGACAGTAGGAATGAATATCAACCCAGAGCTATGGTCAGCTTCAGCTCTCAGCATAGAGAGTCTGAGAAAAGAAGTGCCCTGACCTCACTCTCTTCCTTTCTGTCTAGCTCCTGCAGGTGCTCCCTATTAGTCAAACCCAACAGACACCAGAGGGCAAGGTGACTTCTTGATATGACCAGTTTTCCTGGCACAAGAGAAGGTGGGAGACTAGACCTGGAGGAGCCACTAGGATCAGTCCAACATACTATTGTAGTGCTAAATTTGAATGTGCTCTTTTTCCTACAAACAATGGTGAATCCTTCTCCCCTTTGAAATCAATAAGAACTAGAACAAGCATTTACCAAGCATTTTGCTATGTGCTCTGCTGAGTAAGCACTTTATATGCATTATCTCATTTAATCCATAAACATACACACCATGTAGGCTCTATTGTTCACTTTAAAATGGGACATATAAAAAAATAAAATGGGACATATAACAAATAGGGGGCAGGGTTGCTGTGAAGAAGCAATAACATGCATTAAGGTAGCTTCCATCAGGTAAATAGGAGGCTTAATCAATGGAAATATTTTTGATGATGAAATTTTAATTAAAAAAAACCCTTCCTATAGGAAAGAAGAAGTTTTGGTCAACTAACATAAATGTATTTCTTTTCTTGGCAATTGTGTTTCTCAGTGGAAAGTTGAATAATGGTATCTGACCTGTGTGAATAATGTGTGTGGTCAATCCTACGGCATCCAAGAGTTCTCTGTTTCCCATCCTGCAGGGTGTGGACCAAACCAATGCCATGGTTCCTGGCCAAGGCCCCACAGTCCATGGAGCTCAGCCTGCAACACTGGATTGGCACAACTAGGCTGTGCTGGTTGTTCTCAAACTATGCCCACAGGGAACACCAAAAATCATCACAGAGGCAGTAACATCGACTTCTTGGAACAGAACATTCTCAATTTCAACTTTTCCTTCCATAAATTTTCTTTAAACTGAGTCAAAAATGAATGAACAATAAATATTAATGGCAAATTTAAAAATGTGATTCTTGAAGGAGTGTTTTATGTATTGTTGTGTTTTGAGATCCAGGAACCTGTATGCATATAATACAGTCATATTTTATGCTAGTAAGATTGTTGCTGACTTGTATGACAGAATTAAGTACATCAAGTTTTTTTCATGTGGTTATGCAGGAAACATCCCATATTCCCAATATCTGAATGAATTTGAAACTACTTTGATAGAAATACTTGCACGTGATATAAAACTTAAGTTGTAGCAATGTTGTGTGTTTTACCACAATCATCATTATCTTCACTGTCACCCATCACCATTGTCCTCATGAGCATCATGTCTCAGAGGAATCAATATGTTCCTGTTATGTGTTTTTCACTACATTATGTTAATCAATGTTTTTAAAGAGAGGCTCCTGGACTCAATTTCAGCCAATCCAAATTCTCAGGCCATCCCCTAGGCAGAGGTCCTCAACCTTTTTAAACAGGGGGCTAGTTCACTGTCCCTCAGACTGTTGGAGGACCAGACTATAGTTTTTTAAAAAACTATGAACAAATTCCTACGCACACTGCCCTTATCTTATTTTGAAGTAATAAAACAAAACGGGAACAAATACAATCACACTGCCTCATGTGGCCTGCGGGCCGCAGTTTGAGGACCCCTGCTAGAGCAACTAAATCAGCAATCTGTGTTTTGGTAAGTCTTCCAGGTGAGAACTGTTGTTCTGAACATATCCTTACACAAACCAGTAAATGAGGAGCTACTGTCCACATTTCAGAGCTATAGAAACAGTCTGAGAGATTGTTGCATGGTTATGAAGAGATAAGCAAGTCTAGAGAAATGGGTTGAATTCTCCCATCTCTAGGATGAATCTTTATCCAAGACATTGCTCTTGCTCATGCACACAACTAATAAATCAAGAAACTGTGCATTGATTCTTTTGCAACAGGTGTAATAACAGGTAAGGTACAGTTGCTAGAATGCTCTCTCCTAAGAAGATAAGGAAGGAAATAGTTGTTAAGTGGTAAATGGTATCATTAGCAATGTCATGGGACTTCAGAGATGGATGAGGTCATTGTGGTCTGGGCTGTTCATGGTGTCCTCTGGAGTTGTTTAAAGTACTCCAGGTTGCTAAAGTCCTGATCAAATATCTTCAGAAATAAGTGGCCCTCAGTATGGTTTGGAAGGACCAAGGGATCTGAATGGGTGATGGAGGAGGTCAATTGTTGATTAGCATATGGACAAAGAGGTTATCTATTGGTAAAGTCAGGTTAAAGCTGAGAAAGAGCAGCCAGCAAGAGCCTTGATTAAAAAAGTGAATGTTTTTGGACCACTAACTGCAAAAATAAGTGTAGTGGCCATCATTTCCACCTGTTGGTTGGGAGAGTGACTCCATTCTACAATGAAGAGGTACCATTTGTTTCTCACTGCCTCCCCATTTACTATTATACAGGGGGTTGGCAAATTCTTTCTGTAAAGGGCTGGGTAGTAAACATTTTGTTCTTTGTCATCAGCATAGTATCTGTTGCAACTACACAACTCTGCCACTATGCGAAAGTGACCAAGGGCAATAATTAAATAAATGGGCATGGCTGTGTTCCAATACAACTTTATGGACCCTGAAATTGGAATTTAGTGTCATTTTCATATGTCACAAAATATTCTCCCCCCACCCAACAATTTAAAAGAGTAAAAACCATTCTTAGCTTATAAGACATATGAAAACAGAGGTGGGCCTGATTTGGCTTGAAGGCTGAAGTTAGCTGATCCCAGTACTAGACCTTCTGAGGGTAGAATCTTTTCTGCTCACTGTCATACCCCCAGTACCCACCACAGTGCCTGATACATTGTTGAGTGAATGAATGAATAAATATGGTTGGTCCATTCTCCTTTGTTTTCTCTTTGAATTCACTTGAAGAAAATATGAGGCAAGGGCACTGAGAGGGAGTAATCAGAGAGTATTCAATACCTTCTCCTGTCTACATTTTAAGTGAAATTTACAAAGCTTCTAATTTTAGTGAAAAAAGAGATTAAATAGAAGTCTATGTGAGGGCTTTAGTTGTCAATCTTTTCAGAAGCTCTGAAATGTTAGACCCAAGGTATGCCAAGAATGCTCTTTTAAAACCTAAGAATGAATCCAGAATTATAACTTGTTTTCTGCTCAAGCCCAGAGGGAATTCTAAGATTGATGATTGTTCATAGCTAAAAGTTAGTAAAAATGTTTTCATAATACTAAGAATTTTGAGTTTTAAATTCCCTAAGTTGTGAATTACTTTTTAAGTGTATGGTAACAATGTGAGTTATTGGTATTGGGGTGAGATTGGAGTTTCTGTAAAATGTAGTTTAGGCTGTTCTTTGAAGCTGCAAAGGCTCCTCTTTTGAAAGCCACTGGTGAGGGAGCTAAGGTTGGGCATGGAGCAACAGGCAATGAAGCATCTTGGAAATACCCAAGAAATGAAGAAAATGTATTTCCAAGAACAATTATGTACATGGGAAGAATAACTAGGAAAGAGCCTCAAAGGCCAGACTTCTTCAGGGGTAAGGGGATATCCTGGTCTCCTTCTGTGAAGGGAACACAGTAAGCTAGTGCACTTCAGGTCAGAGTTGTGGGTGCTAAGGACAAATCTGTGCTAGTTGGAACTTAGCAGTGTCTGAGACATTCACTTTCTGGCTCATTCTTGCCAATTATCATTACACTTTCATAATTCAATGCCAAGTATTTATATATATGGCTTTTTAAAAAGAACGAGCTTATCGGGTGTGTTTACAGGAATTCCTTTTGTTCACATCATGGTTCCATTGTTCTTCAGTTTTTTTCTGTTTTTCCAGCACACATTCCCTTCTCTATTGCTGACAGCATCTCTCCTCCTCTCTCCATTCAACTGAGGCAGTTCTCACTCCCTGGGTCAGGCAAGACCACATGATGTTGGTTTAGCCAATCAAAGCCTTGCATTCCCCTGGTCCTAGTGATTGGTTCAGAAATGAGCATGTGACCTAAGCTAGACCAGTGAGAACCATTCCCAGGTCTTCCATCAGCCCACTGATTAAGCTCACAGGCGGCTAATTGGAGACCTCTGTTGGTGGTCTTGCCACAGTCTGGGAGGGACCTCCTGGGAAGAGAGTTGACCCCGAAGATGGCCACCAACCACCTCATCGATCTTTCATTTTCTAATCTTTGAAATGGTGAAGAATAATGTCAATTTTACTGTGGATTACAAGCAAAATACTGAGCAGGTATTTGAAAAGCATTACCATCAACTTTTCTTCTTTCTTTCCTTTTTTCTTCCTATTCTTCCTTTCCTCCCTTCCTCCTTCCTTCTCCCCAAATTTACCTAAAAGAAACACCTCACCAATTATAACCTAAGAATATGGGGAAGGGGGAGAGGGAGGGGAGGAGAAGGGAGAGCATGGGCGGAGGGAGAGTAATTGGTGGGACCACACCCAAGGTGCATCTTACAAGGGTACATGTGAAACTTACTAAATGTAGAATGTAAATGTCTCAACATAATAACTTCTTAATAAGAACATGCCAGGAAGGCTATGTTAACCAGTGTGATGAAAATATGTCAAATGGTGAAAGAAATCAACCAATACTTGGAAGTACGCCACCTACCAGAATGAATTTCCCTATCACTTAGCCAGAATGAAGTGGAAATGTTGAACAGGCCTATACCGAGTTCTTAAATAGCATCAACTATACCAAATTTCTCTAAAAAGAAAAGCCCAGGACCAGATGACTTCACATCAGAATTGTACCATTCTACATTTTCTACAGAATTCTACATTTTCTTATGGCAACACTGGAAAATAAAATACATGCACTTTGCTGTTCCTATGTTAAACTTCACAACCTTTAAAGAGGAACTAGCACCTATATCACTTAACCTTTTTCAAAACATAGAAAATCTGTAGTGATCAAAACAGCATGGTACTGGCACAAAAATAGAGAGGTAGATGTATGGAACAGAACTGAAGACAAAAAGTATCTTAAACACAGCCAAAGAAATGAGATATTCTTCTTGTCTCCAAAGGGACAAAATTAGCTCTAACATTGACTTCTTAGCAGCAGTTGTGGAAATTGGGAGGTAATGAAAGCTATGTCATCAATTTGCTGAAGGATTGCTCATCTGGAAAAATCTATGTCCAGAAAACCAAGCAATTGCAAGTTAATTTTATTTTCAAAAAATATTAGCAAACTTGTTAAGATAAATTGTGAAAAAGAGAAAGGAGATATATGTAATGAACACCAGGCATGGAAGAAGCCACAGACCAGGCAGAGGGCAGGAAACTGCAGTCTGTACACTTTCTGCTTATCTTTATAAATAAAGATATAAATAAATAAATCAAAAACATGAAAAGAAAAGAAAATAGCGACTAATTCTCACATAAATTGGATTTAATTTTGACCACAGTACACTACTTAAACATTAATTTTTAATTCAACTTGTTAATATGTTGTTTAGGATATTGCATCCTCATTTATAAGTGAAATGTGTTTGTAATTTCTCCTTTATTTTCTCCAATTTTAATAGCAGGTCTACTCAGATCAAGTGGAATGATTTTGAAATATTTCTTCTTTTTCTATTGTCTATAAGATTTGGCGTGATCTTTTTTTGAAATTATCTTTTATTTATAAATATTAGTTGTCTATTTTTGAGACAAAAAAAAAAAAGAAAGAAGTTAACTGACGACTCCATACTGAACCTCAGCATCAAAGCATTCTATAATGGACATATTCTTATTTGACAATGTGAATGTTACTTTCTTTGCATCATTATTATTATTGCTTAACATTTCAATGCAGCAATTGTCTGATTTTTTTTCTGAATTTATTTATGTTCGTTCATTCTTTATGAGGTTTTTGTTTCTAGTCCTTATCTTAAACATCGTTATTGTTATTAAATTTTAAGCCTTTTTAGTTTTGTGAAGGCAAAAATGGAAACCTAATAAAACCTAGTAAAAATAAATTTAAAAAGAGGTTTATTCAAACACAACCATGTCTACTCATTCATATATCGGTCAATGCTGTTTTCACAATACAGAGGCAGAATTGATTAATCATGACAGAGACCACACAGCCCTCTAGCTTAACTATTTAATATCTTGCCCTGGAAGAAAAATGAGCAAACTAAATGTGTTACAATGAATCTCACGGAGAAAATGTGTGAAAAAAGTAAGACCTGAAATAACAGACAGGAGCCCAACTCCACTGCACAAATTTCAGAAGTAGACTGACATATACATATATTGTGTAAAGCTCCGTACATAGTTGGTAAAACTATAAAGAAAATAACTCTCACAATAGTCAGGAGAATGGTTACACCTAGTGTGAGGGGGGATATTAGCAGAGACACTCATGGAGTAAAGTGTTTAAAATGTCTTTTGGTGACAGTAACACTCTGTGTCTTAACCTGGAGGGTGGTTATTAAGTATGTTTGTTGTCTGATTATTCATTGAACTGCACTTACATGTTTTCTGCGCTATTATGAACAGAATTTTGTCTTCTAATGTATAGGTTAAAGTCAACCCCCAATGTATTATGTTTGAAGATAAGGCATTGGAAGAGGTAATTAAGGTTAAATGAGGTCATGAAAATAGAGCCCTGATGTGATGTGACTGGTGTGCTTTTGAGATGAGGAGGAGATGCCCAGATGTGTGTGCACAAGCTGTGTGAGGACACAGGGGAAGGCAGCTGCCTGTAAACCAAGGACAGAGGCTTCGGGGGACTCTGACTCATCTGGCTCTTTGATCTGAGACTTCCCTGCCCCAGAAACATGAGAAAATAGAGTTATTGGTTAAGTCCCCCAGTCTGTGACATTTTCTGATGGCAACACTAGAAAATTAAATGCATGCACTTTGCTGTTCCTGTGTTAAATTTCACAATTAAAAAAAAGAGAGAGAGAGAGAGAGAATTTCTGCAAATTTTATACACATTTCACACAAAGAAAAAGCTATACTGTTCTTTTCTAAATATGGGCATATTTACAGTTAAACTCAGGAAACCCTGCTTGCATGGCCCTGGAAGACATCCTAGAAATTTGTTCACGTGGTCATATTTTCTGTAAACCTTGTGAACTGAACGTAACTATAAGGTATTGAGACTGTGTTTCATAACGTAACTTGCATTTGTTGGGTTGTATTGGAGAGGTTGCGATATTTGGGGGCACTGGCAAGGGGCATTTCTTTGGGGATACATTTCTTTGGTTTCCAGTCATTTCTGGGCATGGTTAAGATATCGTTAGCCACCTGGAGCCATCCATTGTATCATGACACGAATGTTGGTATCATAATGTAATAGTGCTCACCAGGGGAGATAAGTGGCTAATGAGAGAAGTGTGAAATGTCTGAGCTACAAGCTATCCTGGGGGGACTTTTTCTAACTATCCTTCCACAAAAGTATAAGCAGAGGATTCTGTTTTCATTAACACGTAGTAAAAAGAGAAGTTGTTATATGTCAAGGACATGGAGAGAAAAATATATACAATTACTATGTATAAAAGCATCTTTTTTTTTTCTTGATAGAAATGGTGCAAGATGGAATTCATTAGCATTCATATTTATAAGGTTTAAACTATCCGTAATGCAAACAGCAACTACATTTGTTATAGTTCCTATAAAAAAAAAAAAAAAACTTGGTAGAAGATTCTCAAATTTAACAATCACCATAATAATCAACAACCCTGAGCTTTGAAGCAAAAGGAAACTTTTCTCAACTATCAATAATAAACATTTTGATCAGTGACGCTGATTATCTATTTTCTATAGATATGTGAATAATGTTATTTTAAAAATCCTTACCATATAGAAAGGCAATCAAATAATATGCAACAAAAATGCAGAAAAGTCATTATATAAGTCTGTTAGGTCATTATTAGTTTTTTTTCTCAATTTTGTACTATTTGTAACATTATATAAGTGTGTTAGGTCCTTAATTTTTAGTCTTTTTTTTTTCAATTTTGTACTATTTGTAACATTATATAAATGTGTAATTTGTAGTGATGCATTTTCTCATTCTAAATAGTCACCGATCTATCAAATTTTGCATTCATAATGTTGTTTTTTAACAGAGTGTTTCCCAAATTGCGTAAGCCGTAGGCCCCATGAAGCCTGGGTCTGCCCTAAACTATCAGATACTCGTCTACTGATTTTTCCTTCCTTCGCCAATAGTCTCCCCTGTGCTAAGGTACATTTTTTTTTTTTCCAAAGCTCTATCTTCTCATATTTTTACACAGTAATCCTGTTTATGAAATTACTGTTACTAATTGATTAGCTTCACATTGGTTAGCGTTCACTCTTTCTGTGGAAAGAGCTATTTTCTACATATTTAATCTCAAGGATGTGACCTTCAGTTTCATCTTCCTGCTTTTCGCAAAGCAGTTTTAAGCTCTTGGTCATTTTAACCTGTGAGTCATTGACCTTAGGCTCCTGTATCTTAACGGCTTGGGTGTCTTTCTATTCTCTAACAAAATGATTTCCGAGGCCTCCTGCCTCCTGCCTTTATGCTTCTTTAACTCACTTGCTACTGAGTCTAATTCTTTTAAACACCCCTTTAGATTTTATTTCTTCCTGTTTTCATCATCTTATTTCCAAGTATTTTATTTTCCCAATAAACTATGGTATTTAATGACCGGAATTTCAACATTCCAGTTAAAAACTCAGAGGTGAAATCAGGTGAAGAAGTAGTCTCAATTTAGACCTGTCGGTCCAACACAGTTTAATCTATTTTTCTCTCCATGCCTGAAATAGTGCCATGAAGAGAAAAGGAGTCTACCAGCTACTGGGTTTTCCCACTTGAGAATAACAGAAAGTTTTCAAGATCATTTAGTAATGAAGTTAATCTACCAGGTACAGACATTTAATCAAACTGTCAAGGAGGCGGCATTTGTGTCCCTTCAGTGTTGTGTTAAGTGTGAGGGCAGATGTTAAAGAATTAATACGATATTTACCTTCAGGAGGTTATGGCATATTTAGGATAAGTGGGATAAACGTATGAAGCAGCTAAAAATGGTGAAATCTACTGTCAAAGCAGCAGGAAGGAGGCAAAGTTAGTTATGAACTAGAACCTCATGATAAGCACAGATGAATAAACAAGACTGAAACATTGCAACTGAAATGAACTTGGGAAAATAAAATAATACATAGTATGTCTGACATCAAATTGGATAGTATTGACAAATTACTCATATTTCCAGCTCCCGTACCCAGAAGCCTTCCCAACCGACCGAGTCAGAATGAATCACTCCATTCCCTGCAGTTCCTTAGCCCTCTGTACTTCTCTTGAAGTATTTGCCAAACTCAGACATATATAACTCACCATGACATAGGGCATTTTCCAAATGGTCTGAAACACTATGAAATGCATGATTCATCTTTATCCCTGGACCCTGTACATGGGCTTGCAGTAAAAAAACAAATCATAGGTGTACCAGAAATCAGATGTCTTCTCTCTCTCTCTTTTTTTTTTTTTTGCTTTTTGTTTTTTGTTTTGTTCTCTGTGGCTAAATATTTATCGTATTCTTTTTTCAAAGAACCAACTTCTGGTTTCATTGATGTTCTTGTTTCTGTTTTCAGTTTTAATGATTTTGGCTTTTATCTTTACCATTTCCTTTCTTTTGTTTGCTTTGTCCTTAATTTGCTTCCTTTCCTACATTCTGTTTTTATTTTCCACGTTCCATTTTTTTTTTTTGAAGCTTTAATCATCAATTTAAAGCTTTCTTCTTCTCTGATGCAAACATGCAATGCTATATATTTTCCTCTAAGCCTTGCTTTAGCTGTACCCCACATTTTGATATGAATGATATTATTCTGTCATGTATATTCCATTCGAAATATTTTCTTTTTTTCTTTTTCTTTTTTCTTGAGACAGAGTCTCACTCTGTCACCCTGGGTAGAGTGCGGTGGTGTCACAGCTCATGGCAACCTCAAAATTTTGGGCTCCAAGGATCCTCCTGCCTCAGCCTCTGAGTAGCTAAACTACAGGCACCTGTCACAACACTTGGCTAGTTTTTCTATTTTTAATAGAGACAGGGTCTCACTCTTGCTCACGCTATTCTCAAACTCTCGAGATCAAAGGATCCACCTGCCTCAGCCTCCCAGAGTGCTGGGATTGCAGGTGGGAATCACTGTGCCTAGCCTTAAAATATTTTCTAATATTACTCATGAGTTCCACTTTGACATATGTGTTATTTAGAAATATATAGTCTTAGTTTCAAATATTTGAGAACTTTCCAGATATCTTTCTACTATTGATTTCTAGTTTAATTCAATTGTACTCAGAGAACATAATTTGTATGATTTCAATTTCTAAAAATATTAGAGGATTTTTAGAGACCTCACATATTATCTGTCTTAGTGAATTTTCCATGTGCGATTGAAAAGAATATGTGTTCTGCTTTTGCTGAGCAGATGTGAGCTGGTCTGTCAATAGCATTTGGGTCAAGTAGGTTGACAGAGTTATTCAGGTCTGCTCTGTCCTTACTGATTTTTTGTCTACTTGCTACATTAGTTATTGGGAGAAGACTGTTGAATTCATGGCTCTTTAATCATGAATTTGTCTATTTTTCCCTACAGTTTTATCAATTTTTGTTTGGTCTTTCTTTTAGTTCTTTTGTTAGCTCAGAATCATACAGAATTGGTACGTCTTCTTGGTGAACTGACCCCTCTGTCAATATGCAATGCTTGTCAAAGTGTTGTAAAATCCGTAGACGGCAAAATTGCTTATGAAATGAAATCGATTGCGTCTGGCCCCCAAATTGATTGATCGTAGGGATTATTTTCTCATATACCACTTCATGGAGGAATTTATTGATTATGAAAATAATTTATTAAGTTGCTAAAATTTTATTCTGTTAATATATTTAAAATACATAAAACTTTATTACAATGGGTATAAATATCAAAATTCTAACTTGGAAAACATACAGGAGAGACACCAGTTAAATCTTCATTATTCTCCTGTGTATCCCACAGTGTTTTAAACATGTCCCTACTCTGAAGTGTCTGCTTATTTCTCTACCTTCTTATGTATATATCTTAGACAAAAACTGTGTCCTAATCTCTGGTTAAAATAAATTGTTAATTAAATAGTAGATTCAGAAAAGGTGCTCAATAAAATTCAACTGCATTAACATGGAAAGAATGACTCGGGATTTTTTCACTCTGCAGAATACTTTCACTTTTATTTTATTTTAATTAACTAATTTATTTTAGAGGTGGAGTCTTGCTCTGTCACCCAGGTTAGAGGGCAGTGGCCCGATCATGACTCACTGTAACCTCAAACTCCTGGGCTCAAGGGATCCTCCCACCTCAGCCTCCTGAGTAGCTGAGACTACAGGTGCAAGCTACCATTCTTGGGTTTTAATTTTTTATTTTTTACTTAGAGATAGGGTCTCACTATTTTGTCCAGGCTGGTCTTGAACCCCTGTTCTCAAGAGATCCTCCTGCCTCAGCCTCCCAACATGTTGGGATTACAGGCATTCGCCACTGCACCTAGCCAAGACCTTGGTCTTAATTACTCAGTTATCTTGGGTTATTTCTTTAAGATTCATATTACCATGTACCAATCATCTAGCTTGCCCTAGTTTTAACTGAGTGTCCCAACCAGAAGACTTACGTCATTAGCCACATTTAGCTTCTCAGGTGTAATCTTCATTTGAAATCGTTTACAAATGAACGATTAAAATGGAAACAAAAAAATATATAACTCTAAGTACTTTTTATGTTGTGTTCCTAATGTTTTTAAGTCTGATGTCAGTTAGAATTAGTAGAATGGTTTTAATTTAATCACAAATCATTAATAGAATTTTTAGCTGGGCATATAAGTGTTCAAAAATTAAAACACGAATGAGTGATCATCATAAATTTTGTTTTATTTTCCTGTGGAAACGTGTCATTCCTTTGTGGAAATAGCATTTGGTAACTTGGTCTGTTTGACTCTTGATCCACAGGCAGTAGAAGAAGGAAAATTGAATTTTAAAATGCTGTTTCTCCTTAGCACTACACCCAACCAGATGAAACTGATTTAAGAAAGCCGGTGGGTGTCTGAATAACACCACACAGCCATGTTTGACCAAATTGCCCCCATTGTGTATTAACCACTTCTAAGAAGAAATAGGCTGAATTTTGTTGGAGAAAACTGATAGAATAAATGAACTCTTTCCTTTGACAGTGATAATTCATAACGTTACTCTCTCTCTCTCTCTCTAAACCCCAATTTCAAACCTTCCTTGTTTTTCAGTAAAGTGTTTTCTGATATTACGACAGAATATTATGCAAATATAAATCACACTGAGTTGGTATATTTCCTTAATGTTCTTGCTAGAACGATAAATGCAAATGCCTCTAATTATCCTTTACTACACAGCAGCAAAGAGAAACAATCAACTAGACCTAAACGCTGAGAAATAAATTGTTAATTAAATTCATGGAGGCCAAAATAGTTAATTACCTTACAGCCCAACTTGCTTGGTCTTTTCAGATTTGAGATGAATTTGGGATGCGTAAGTGATACAATCATCATCTCTATCTTTCACATATCTGAGAGAGTCTAAGGAAATAATGACTCAAGCATAATTGAGAAACAGTTCTAAGATATAGAAGTCAGAAATCAATACCACGGATGAAGCGCTGAAATAAACACCAACGCGGGGCAACTGTAAATTCCCATAGCAGTCTGTGTTCTCTGCTTCTTCTAATTTTTAAATCAGAAGACAGAGGATAAATAATAATGCTTAACTTTATACTTCTTAAAGAGTTAATTGAAATGTGCCTTTTATTATTTCTTCATAGATTTGTCAATTTAAGAAAAGGTCTTAGGGCTGTGCCTATGGCTCAAGGAGTAGGGTGCCAGCCCCACACACTAGTGGTGGGTTCAAGCCCAGCCCTGGCCAAAACTGCAAAAAAAAAAAAAAAAAAAAAAGAGAAGAAAAGAAAATGTTTTGGATATCAAAAGCAAAGCAAGGGATGAAATAAAGCTATTTGATTCAGGCATATTGCACAAACTTTTACTGCAGTAGATATTTATTCTTTCTCCTAGGTACAAATAAAGAGATTTTCCTGATTTTTAAAAAACTTTTTTAGAGACAGAGTCTCACCTGTCACCCGGGCTGGAGTGCAGTGGCGCAATCACAGCTCACTGCAGCCTAGGCTCAAGAGATCCTCTTGATTCCTAACCCAGGTAGCAAATTCCACCATGCCCGGCTAATTTTTTTAAATTTTTTTGTAAAGATGGGGGTCTTGCTATGTTGCCTAGGGTAATCTTGTATTCCTGGCCTCAAGTGATCCTCCCACCTTGGCCTCCCAAAGTGCTGGAATTATGGGCATGAGCCACTACACCTGGCCCCTATAATGTGTGGTTGTTTTTTGTTTAATCTTAACATTATCTCCAACTATGTTATATTAAATTATTATGTCTTACACATGAGATAAATTTGTAACAGATTTCTCATTCATGCACAATTAACCAGCCTTTCACAAAATGTTAATAGGTACTTTCGTATGGAAAGGATTTCAGGATCATTACCATCAGTAACTCAGATGGCTATCGACAGCCATTTGTCATCGACACCTAATACATCCTGCCCTACAGGTCATGAGCTGCCCCCTCTATTTTGTATCTAATCTCACTAAATAGCTGCACTGATTCTTCCCACTACCTTACATGCTCTGTTGCTTCTTATGGATTTATTTATAGGCACATAACATCCTTGCAGTCTTTTCACTTAAGTAGTATCTATAAAAAATAAGTTGTGCTGAATTGCTTCAATAAACCTTAGCTACCTTGTGATAGAAAGAACTTTTGGCTTCATAGGTTGGTCAAATTAATAACTTAAAAAAACAGTTTAAGTGTTACATTCTGAGATACTCTATCCTCTAAATCTCCTCCAGAGTGAGCCCTGGGAGCTCAAGGCAGGATTGCACATCTGTAGATAAGGATATGAGGTTTAGCCTGTAAGTATAATATTTAATTTGTACTGCAGTTGTTTTTTTTGTTTGTTTGTTTGTTTGTTTTGAGACAGAGTCTCACTTTGTTGTCCTTGGTAGAGAGCCATGGCGTTATAGCTCATAGCAACCTCAAACTCTTGGGCTTAAGCGATTCTCTTGTCTCAGCCTCCCAAGTAGCTGGGACCACAGATGCCTGCCATGATACCCAGCTAGTTTTCTATTTTTAGTAGAAACGGGATTTCACTTTGCTCAGGCTGGTCTCAAACTTTTGAGCTCAAGCAATTCACCTGCCTTGACCTCCCAGAGTGCTGGGATTATAGGTGTGAGCCACTGCGCCCGGCCCCTTTATTTATTTTTTTAGCTCTTACTCTATGTGGTGTTTGTTTGTTTGTTTGGGATTTGTTCTCTTTTATTTTTAATACCCGGTTGAATCTAGAGTAAAATCAATATCCAAAATCAGAGGTGCTGTGGGAAATCATTGCATTTTTTTTCCAACAGAAAGCAATACCACATCACAGATACAATGTAGATAGAGTTCCTGCTCTGCAGTGTGAAACTGAGCACACACCCCTGGCTACTGGGCATGTGAAATACAGGGGATTAAAATTAAGATGGGCCATGACATACGATACACGCCAGTTTTGAAAACTTAGTAGGGAAGAAAAGAATGTTAAAGGTGATATTAATAATTTTTGCATAGGGTAGATGTTAAAATTAAAATAGTGTAGATAATTTTGTTGAATATTTTTTAATACTCTTTAAATGTGGCTTCTGGGAAATATTACATCATATCACATAAATGGCTAACATCATATTGATATTTATATTCATATATATTTATATTGAACAATGCAGATGTAAAGGAAAAGATGTAGTTCATGGTCAAAGAAAGCTTAACAGAGGAAAAGTTGGGAAAGGATGGTATTTATTAGGTAATTAAGTATGAAACATTTGATTTCCTTAAGTACTAAGTTTGATAGTTGATAGCCCTGACATTTCACTTTGATACTTTTTAATTTTATTGCAAAGGTACATCCTCTTTCTCTCAGGCACACATTTTGCATTGTGATTACCTTTCAAATGTTTTTAGATCAATTTTTGTGAAACCACAGATGAGTCAAAAATCCTTGTTATTTTTTAGTATGAGGCCCATCCTGAGAGCAATGCAGCACAGACAGCTCAAAATATCAACAAAGTATTTGGGAAGGATGGAGCTAATGAATGCACAGTCCGATGAAGGTTTGAGAAGTTCCGTTTTGGTGATTTTTACCTTGAAAATGAGCCAGGAGGGCCCCCTGAGACCAAAGTGGATAATGATGAGCTGAAAGCTATAATGGAAGCGAATCCCTCTCAACCTATGTGTGAATTGGCAGCAAGATTTGATGTTACTATCCCAACAATATTGGACCCGATTGAAACAAATTGGAAAGGTAAAGAAGCTGGGTAGATGAGTTCTGCATGAATTAAACGAGCATCAGAAGAGAAACCGTCTCCAAGCTTGACTTTCCTTGCTGTCACGACATGAAGGAGAATCATTTCTATACCATATTGTTATGTGTGATTAAAAATGGATTCCTTTGACCATCACAAGTGTTTGGCATTATGATCAGTGAAAGATGAAGTGCTAAAACAGCCCAGGATGGAATATTCATCAAAAGAAGCTGATTGTGCCTGTGGTCCAGCATGGTATCAGCCACTCCAGCTTCATGAAACCTGTCAGCTCCTCATAACAGATGTCTACTACACCCAGCAGATGATGTAAAGAGGATGTTTGCAATTAAGCAGTGAGACTGGTCATCAGAGACAGGCCAACCCTCTTGCAGGACAGCACTGTCATACAAATGACACTGTTCAAACTACAGAAGGTGAACATGGAAACTGTGTCAGCCTGTGTGCTCACCAGGCTTTACTCCAGCTGACTACCTCTTCTTCCAGGCTTTGGACCACTTCTTGCAAGGAAAAAATATTCAATTCTCAACAAAAGGAAAATGCCTTTTGTGATTTCATTGCTACTCCTTCACTCTTCTTTGCTACACAAGCTACCGTTAAGACAGCAAAATTGCACCAATAGTTATGTCAATTGTACTGCTTCTTGTTTGAGATATATAAACTAAACTTTTGACTTGAAATTGGACATTTCAAATATAATGACCTAACAAGATGCCTGAGATACAGGAAGGGAAACTCCACTTCTGAGGGCCCTGCACTGCCTTGGAGAAACTCCCCCAAGCAGATGTTAACTGTGGCCCAGCCCTCTATCATGGGTCACCCTTGCTTTACAAGAGTTAGTTTTATAATTGCTATTGGGGCCTGAGAAAACAGATTGGTGTAGGAATGAAGAAAAACAGAATCTTGGTAACAGCAATAAAACAGATTGGTGTAGGAATGAAGAAAAACAGAATCTTGGTAACAGCAATGATAGGAAATCCTCAAGAGAAATGTGCTCAGCACTGTGTAACACATTCACACACAGGGGTAGAGTCTGATGTTGTCCACAGAGTTCATTCTCTCTCCAGTCTCGCTGTGAGTTCCCTGAGGGACACTGTGTTCTGCCCAACCCCACTGACTTAGCACCTGGCCGTGCTGTAGCTTTAACCAATGTGAGTTCTAACTGGAGGTTCTGGAAGGCATTACCTGTCTCTGCTTGCCCTTTTGTAGTCCTGCCATCCACAATAAACAGACTCCAAATCAACCGAGATCCTGAATGACAAGGACCAGATCTGAACCAAAGCCCCTGGGTCCGGCTGAGCCAGAGCCCACCCACGGAATGTGTTAGGTAATTGCCCCAGAGAAAGCCCCTCCCCCAGAAAGCCCCTTCCTGACTGACTGACCAAGACTAGCTGTCTCACTCTTAAACTTACAGCTACCCGCTGAAAATTTCAAACTTATGGCCTGCCCCTAAAGGCTCTTCCCGCCAGAGCAGTAACTCCTTATTGGCTATTCTACCATCCCGTCACCATTCTAAGACTTCCTCTAACCAAACTTATATAAAGGTGCACTCCCCCCCCCCTTACTCTCTCTCTCTCACTATCTCTTGGTCTCTCTTCTCTCTTTTCTCTCCTCCTTGGTGCAGCTCTGCAGCATCCCCCCCTCGCCAATAAAGACCTTTTGTACAAATCTTGGCGGTCTGTGAGATCTCTGCTGGTTGAGTGCTGCCCTTTCAGAATGTGAGCAGAAAAGACATGCTTGAGAGCTGTCTGTTAGGCAGAACTTCTTCAACAAAACCTGACTATTACATATCCACAACATGGTTTCTATTTACAACAATTCTGTAAGAATGTTATTGCTGGCTCCATGTCCCACAAGGTGCAGAGGGGTCAAGAGATTGAACACCCAAGTCACACAGCTACGAAAAGGTGAGGACAGGATTGGAACTCAAGAGCTCCTGACTCCACATCTAGGCAGTGTTGACACTTGTTTTACACATAATGAACATGAGAATTTTAATACCATACTGAAGAATATTTACTTGTGATTTGCATATTTGCTTTAATTTGCTAGTTACAGTCGTGGTGTATAATTTTTTTGATGTGTTGTTAGATTCTGTTTGTTAGGATCTTATTGAGTATTTTACATCAATATTCATTAGTGATATTGGTCTATAATTTTCTTTTCTTGTTGGTTCTTTCCCTGGTTTGGGGATCAAGGTGATGTTTGCTTCGTAGAATGTGCTGGGTAATATTCCTTCTTTTTCTATATTTTGGAAGAGCTTTAGTAGTATAGGTATTAGTTCTTCTTTAAATATTTGGTAGAATTCTCCCTGCATATGAAATATAGGTCTTATGTATAGAGCTATCTCTCTTTTACCATGCTTAATCACAACATTAAATACTAAGTTTGTGATTTATGAACGGCTTCTTACAATTGTGACCTATAGAAGGCTACACATTGGAAGTTTTCTTTCTTACTCCATCTAGCAATGCGCCACTCCATCTAGCAGTTGAGAAATGTAGCCCTCTCTGAGTCACACAACACTGGGTGCTCTCTGGACTGTCTGTGTCTGCAGAGCATTTGCCTGTCTTCTACCACCTGCCACATTGTTACCCGGCATCATGTGCTGCGAAGGCAGGAGGAGGTAAATCCAAATGTCTCTACTCTTGTTGGTACTTTTGCCTGATGTTTTCATAGAAGACGAGATCAAGTATAAAAGGTTTTCTGTTACCAGAACTTAATTATTCAGCCCTTTCCTGAAAATTTGATAGTACTCAAGCATTTTCTATTAAATTGCATCAACTAGGCTTACTTTGAATTTAAATAGCTTTTGTATATTTTAAATTTTGGTTCAATTGAACTCAAATTTGCTGATGGCTTATTGTTTGATAACATATATATCTGGATATAGTGGTTCAGTCTGAAATCTCATTTGTGGTCATCTCTTATAACCACAACGCCTGTTACTTACTTATTTTCTTTGGGAAGAACATATATGGATCCTGTTCATAATTAAAAAAAAAATAATAAGTAAACACATGGTAAGGACAGTGGCACTGAATACAAAACAGAAATGCAGGGAAAATGCAGTTTAAGGTGAATGTTGTGAAATGAAAAGAGATATGAATTTTAATGATGGATACACTGCCTCCAAGCTCTGCAGTCCCTGGGAAATGGGTAAACTGCCTCACCTGGGCATGTAAGGGTGAAAGACCTGTGTTTAATGTTACTTCTTGGATGCTTGTGGTGCTTCTAGGACAGACATCTAATGTAATCAGCTGGTTGTTCCTCTTGGAATAAAGAAGTTAATCCCAGGAGCACTTCCAACGACTGTGTCGTAGCTAACGTTTACTTAGACTGCTTACTAAGTGATGAGATCTGTGCTGGGTGCTTTACACAAATCAGCTCAGTGAGGTGGGCACCCCTATCCAAACATTATAACAGGAATACTGAGGCTTTCTGAGCATAAATAGCATGTGTTTACCAGCTAGTATGTAGCTGTGTCCCCACCCCCCATGTCTGACTTTAAACCCCATGCTCTTAGTTGTCATGTCACACTAAATCTGCCATATTTTTAATTGGAATAAGCAGTTCAGAATTTTCTCAATTGGCCAGTAGGACAGTAGCCAAATTAAAGAAATAGTTTTTATCCACCTTGTATGAGAAGAGTTGATCAAAGAACAAATGAAGATTTCCTTATTTTAATCTCTACTATCCTCTATAAAAGTCTGAGCTTCTTTTTCCTTAGATGGGCTTGATTGCACATAGAAGTCAGTATTTATGTCTTGCTAAAATAATATAGTTGAAAATTAGGGTAAGGTTGGCAATTGCATTAAAATCACGTGACGTAATTAACTGGGAATTTCACGTGGACTGCATTTTAAATGCGCGTCTTGTAGTTTATCTAGCAACCCTACCTAAGACTGTCACTTCTGGTGTAGCAGTTCCTTCTGTTCTAATCCCGATAGGCTGGTGTCTCGTGGACCTCGGGCACTTTGCTGTGAAAGTTTAACGCACCATTCACCAGGCCATGTGGTATGTACAAATGGCAAACGGTGCACCGTTAGATCTTGATCATTTTATAGCCCCATAGGGCACGGTAATGGGGTACAATAGTATTTCCTTGTCCAGTATCATGAATGAGGTGATTTTCCTTTGATAATTTTCTAGTTAACTAAGAACTAGCTCTTAATTTATCCTTTTCTTAAAGTGCACCCTTGTCTAAAACACACAACTGCTTTTAGGACTCCCTACCGAGGATGTGGAAGGTTGCTCACTTCCCGGTGGGATGGGCACTGAACCAGGAGGTCTGGACTGGGCACTTGCCTCTGCCACTTCCTACTTGTCTTCAAATTATTCTTTCAGATTCTCATATGTAATCTTGGGATACTAATACATGAAGAGATTAGTTTAAAGAATTAATGTAAGGCTTGAGTGAGACATTAAGTGAGGCAGCATGTTTTGACGTGTAAAACTAGGAAAAACACGTGTAGCCATATTACTGACCCCTGCCAGCACGCTGTTTATTCTAATGACATTTCTGTTGGAAAAAATAGATGACATTCCGATTTCATAGATAGATAGGAGGGCAAGGGATTCACTTGTACTGATGGAGACACCGTGATAAAGCTCAGCCCCAATCATTCCTGGTGGTGTTCTAGTCCTCCCATAAATATTAAACGATTGCTCTCTATCATGGCTTCATAGCATTTTTGTGTGTTTGGGGTATTAGACTTGGAGCTTTAGAATACTATATGTTTCTGGAGAAATCATTTAAATGATAATACATTTCTATGCCATATCATTTCAATCTGTGGGTGGCGAAAGCATTTGTACAAATCTAACTATTTGGTGATATACTTCCAGGCATAAATCCATAGTGCTTCTGGGCTTTTGTACCCACCAAAATTGCAGCATTGTTGAGAAATGAATGGAAGCGTAAAATTTGGGTGAAGGAAGTAGGTAATTGTGGTTCTTAAATGAGGCTTGTATTTGCTGCCAGGAAATCCTTAGGAACCAGTAGAGCTTTCTTGGCGAAATCTCTGGGGTCAACTTCCTTACTAAACAGAATCCAAAATGTAAATTGATTGCCAAACACTGATATATCAAATAAATGAGCATTTTAAAGTAATTATTTCAATTCAGACAGATTTAAGAAGCTGACTTGGATTCCATCATCTGTGTTTTAAAGTTGCTTAAGAAAATATGACCCAATTAGGCTAATCATATGACTGGCATATGAAAACGCAACTCTATAAACTTTTGATGGTAATTTGTAAGATGTGAAGTGCAGATACTAATCTTCTTTTTTTTTAATTTATTAAATCATAGCTGTGTACATTAATGTGATCATGGGGCACCCTACACTAGTTTCATAGACCATTTGACACATTTTCATCACTCTGGTTAACGTAGCCTTCCTGGCATTTTCTTAGTTATTGTGCTAAGACATTTACATTCCACATTTACTAAGTTTCACATATATCCTTGCAAGATGCACCGCAGGTGTAATACCACCAATCCCCTTCCCTCTGCCCCCCTCCCCCCTCACTCCCCACCCTTTCCCCCATCCCCCTATTTTTAGGTTGTAACTGGGTTATAACTTTCATGTGAAAGCCATAAATTAGTTTCATAGTAGGGCTGAGTACATTGGATACTTTTTCTTCCATTCTTGAGATACCTTACTAAGAAGAATATGTTCCAGCTCCATCCATGTAAACA
>CAUYPK010011574.1:0-50111 GCA_963574355.1 Loris lydekkerianus | reverse complement strand
CCTGGGACTACAGGTGCACCCCCCCCCCCCCCCAATGTCTGGCTATTTTTTTGTTGCAGTTGTCATTGCTATTTTAGCTGGCCCAGGCTGGGTTTGAACCCGCCAGCCCCCGAGTGTGTGGCCAGCAGCACCCTACTCACTCAGCTACGGGTGCCACCCATCAATTCCATTTTTAAAAACCTTTCCCTTGACCCCAGCTACACACAATTTCTTTGTACTGCAGTAAAATGTCTTGAAATATTACAGATTTGTTTTCTCCAATTTCTTTTCTCTCAATCTACTTTATGCCCCATTCCAATCAAGTTTCTGATCCCATGCCACTGATCAATTTGTAGCCTTCTTCTTTCTTGACCCAATGTCAACATTTATCACAATGGATCAGTGCCCTCTTCTTTCTTTTTTTTTTTGAGACAGAGTCTCACTATGTCGCCCTCAGTAGAGTAGAGTGCCAAGACATCACAGCTCACACCAACCTCAAACTCTTAGACTTAAGTGATTCTCTTGCCTCAGCCTCCCCAGTAGCTGGGACTACAGGCACCCACCACAACAACTGGCTATTTTGGGGTTGTAGTTGTCATTGTTGTTTAGCAGGCCCGGGCTGGGCTTGAACTGGCCAGTTTTGGTGTATATGGCTGATGCCCTACTCACTGAGCTATGGGTGCCGAGCCAATGCCCTCTTCTTGAAACACTTTGTTCTCTTAGTTTTTAGAATGCCAGGGACCAGGATTCAGGTGCAGGCCTCTTACTGTTCTTGGAATAATTATATCCACCAAAATACTAAGAAAATATTTACTATATGTAAGAGGACTAAGCTTCTAATTTAAAAGTAATTATTTTTACTTTCAAAATACAGTACAGCTGTATTCTTGTGGAAGAAATTACCAATTTATGTGTCAGCTTAAAATTTTAGTTATTGGGCTCAGTGCCTATAGCTTAGCAGCTAGGGTGCTGGCCACATACACTGGGGCTGGCAGAATCGAACCTGGGCTAGGTCTGCCAAACGACAACAACAACTACAACAAAAAATAGCCAGGCGTTGTGGTGGGCGCCTGTAGTCCCAGCTACTTGGGAGACTGAGACGAGAGAATCACTTTAGCCCAAGAGTTTGAGGTTGCTGTAAGCTGTGATGTCATGGCACTCTACCGAGGGCAATGACTCTCTTAAAAAAAAAAAAAAAAAAATTTTACTTATTGCTTATTTATTTACCAAGATTTTAGTGTGATGCTAATACTGCTTTACCCAGGTATTTACTCAAATCTTTTGTTTTAATTTTTTTTTTTTTTTTCAGAGATGGTGGCAAAGGTTGGGGTACAGTGGCATGATCATAGTTCACTGTAACTCACCTCAAACTCCTGGACTTAAGCAATTCTCCCACCTCAACCTTCCAAATAACTAGGACTATAGGCACATGCCACCATGCCTGGCTAATTATTTTTTAAGAGATGGGTCTTACTATGTTGCCCAGGCTGGTCTCAAACTCAAGCGATCTTCCTGCCTCACCCTCACAAAGAGCTGGGATTATAGGTGTGAGGTACACCTAGTGCTGTTTTTACTCTTAAATTAACCTAAAAATATTAAAATGTTAGTGAGAATCCTAGGTTCTGATTCATATTTTCTTCATGAATTTGCTAGGCAAAGTCCCAGTATATAAGTACAAGTAACAAATACCTCAGCTATGAACTTTTAAAGATCAAGTTCTCAGCAGTTTAAATATTTTTTTTTCTTTTTCAAAGTATCACCTTAGACCACCCACATAGCATCTTTTGCTTTTCTTGAGAGGTAACTCTGTATCAAGACAGGATAATGTTTCATAGCTCTATGATTATAAAATGACTTTTCTAGTTATTTCCCTTGAGTTTATATAAATTAATTCTATCATATTTAAAAACATTTCCCAAACTAATTCCTTAGGTTATTCCCCCTTTTAATCGTTGTATGGTACATGTCTTGACTACTCTAAATTTCTCCCTCTTAAAACCAGCATCATACGACAATACTTGACTAGCTCAGAGGTATATCTCCTTCACTCATCTCTGTAACCTACTCCTTTAACCCAGGCCTCAATCACTAAACTCTGTATATGTAGAACCTGAAAGAACCCAACCAAACAAGGGAACACTGGGCCAAGTTTCCAAGCTCTTAACAAATGTATATAAAATAGAGTCAGAATCTTTTCTCAGCTCGCCTCTAAATACAGGTGGTCTCTGACTTAAATTTTTTTGACTTTACAATGTTATGAGAGCGATACACATTCAGTAGAAACTGTACTTCAGGTACTCGTACAACCATTCTGTTTTTCACTTTCAGTACAGTATTCAATAAATTACGTGAGATTCATTATTTCCATCTCAGGCACTAAAAAAAATTACATGAGATATTTAATCCTTTATTGTAAAACAGACTTTTAAGTTCAATGATTTTTGCCGAACTTTAGGCTAATGAAGGTGTTCTGAACACATTTAAGGTAAGTTAGACTAAGATAGGATGTTGGGTAGGTTAGAAGTACTAAATTCGTTTTCTCACGATGTTTTCAACTTATAATAATCAGTACATAACCTCGTTTTAAGTCAAGAGGCATCTATACCACACATCAAACACATCAATGATTATCACACTTGCCTTTCTCAGCAGTGGAACCACCCCCTACCCCATATAAAATGTTACAGGGCACATTTATAGAGCAGTTAAAAACAAACTGTTAAAAATATAGCTGGTAAATGTAGGGGCACCCAGATTTATTTTTCTTCACATAAAGGCTCTGAGAAGAGATGATAACTCAGCTGAATCTTGAAATGCCAGGTAAAGTAAGTAGGTATTCCAAGCAGAAGGACTAACATACACACACACAAACAAAAATTCTTTTAATAGTGCAATGATAAGAGATCCCTTAAACTTCTACCTAGAAAATCAACCACAAATTCTTTTCTGTTTCAAAGTCTTAATAAGAAATCAAAATTAATTCCAATGTCTAGATCAATGACCCTGTTCTTCTGGATTGTAAAAGAAGCCTCTTCACTGAAAATCCTCTGACACGCATCATAATCCAGGATCCTCAAAGTGGTCATGAACCTACCTTAACCTCTATATTTCACTAGACATGTCTTTTAGTCCCACCTTTCAGACTTGTGACTTACCATAACTTTCCTTCCAGTGGTATATATTGGGTTCTTACAATATGCCTGTTTGCTCTTCTGAAGGTAGCGCTTCCAAAACTTATGCAATACTTCATTCTAATGTGGAAGGGAAATGAGCAGTGTTTCAGGTTACAATGACAAATATATGGGCACATCCATACCACAGATTCTCTTGTACTTTACATATTCATCTCCAAAGGATATCTTATGGAGTTTTCATAATGTGAGAACAAAATCCTTTGGTGTACATTTGTAGCATTTATCAGGACTAGAATTCCACAAATGCACTTTGAGGAGTGATATGTTAAAGTAGTGTTTCTCAAACTTAAGTGTGCACCAGAATCACCTGGAGGGCTTGTGAAAACTAGTCTTCCATCAAGACTTCTTGCTTTCCCTTAAAAAGAATTATCACAATATCACATAATGGAAACACTGAAAAAATCCTTTAGAGGAAAGAATATTAAACATCACCTATTTGAATCCTTGCCTTTCACATATTAAGCAAATTAAAAATCAGAGTAACAATGCAACTTATGGTGACTATACTTCTAGTTAGGGGAAAAAAAAACTACCAGGTCTATCAACCATTCCCAAGTGGAAGTGAAGTTAACCAAAAGCCTTTTCCATTTATTCATCTCCTACTAGGTACCACGCATCCCTTCGTTCTAACACAGTACTGTAAGATAGCTATTATCCCCATTTTACCACTGAAGAAACTGAATATCCTGGCCAAGATTACCCAGCCAATAAACAGAAAAGCCATGAATAGGATTTGAAGTCAGTTCCAATTCCAAAGCCTGTGTTCTTAACATAATGATCCTTAACTGATCAAGTTTAAACAGTTAGGCTCATCAGATAATTTCAGAAAAACTGTTTTCCGAAATAATCCCTAATGAAGTGGGTAGACAGTTATGTAGGAAAAAAACCCTGCAATAGCTATACAGTAAAATCATATAAAACCATTTATGAACATTTATACACAGGATGACTATGCAGGGAGAAACCAGATCACAAAACCACACTATTAGCTATCTTATCTCATACAATGACTATCATTGGTAAGCCTGTTTCACATTTTTTTGTATGTTTAATTCCTTTTTTTCCCCTCATAAAAAAAGGAATTAAACATTTCTTTTCTATATTCCCCAGTCTAGTCACAAACTCCTGGCCTCAAGTGATCCTCCTGCATTAGCCTCCTAGAGTAGGAGGGAACACAGGCTTGAGCTACCACTCCCAGATCTGAATTCTTAATTCCTATAATGCTTTTCAGGGGAGGGCCAGAATCCATTTTAGACCATGCCTTGCTCCAGGGGTCATTCTCTTTTGGTTTGCCCCATACACTGGTTTGAATAGCAGAGGCTCTTCTATAAATATTTCCTTCATGACTTCAGTCCACATTGATATTTTTCTCCCTTCTCTTTTTGCCTTTAATAGCCCTTATGAATATAAACATTATATGCTAATCTATACATCACACACCATGTCTACTCATTTCACATATGCATAAACTCTTCTCCCTAACTAGGCTGGATCTCTCAGCACCTGGTTTTTAAAAAAGGAATTAAACATTCCAAAGAAGAGCATGAAGCAAGGATATAGTAACAACTTGTAAATAATTGGCTCTTAAGAGAATTCCTAAAAGTAGCTTTACTAAATGAAGGGAGATAAAATTCAAATAACTACAGGAATATTATGCTACTCTAGGGAGGCAGCAAAGTCAAAGTATGGTCCCTGAACCAGAAGCATCAGTGTCTTATGGGAACTTGCTAAAAATGCAAATTCTTGGGCCTACTCCAGTCTGATGGCCTCTTAAACTCTGGGAATAGGGTCCAATAATTTGTATTTTAACAAACCCTTCAGGTGACTATGACACATACTCCACCAGTATAACATGACTGCCCAAAGTGCCTTCAGTAGAACTCAAATCCTGATAGATGCTACATACATACACCAAAAGAATTTGTTCTCAAATTGTGACTACCACACAGGACATTCCCTAGAAATTAAACAAGCACATTAACCCAGAAATACTAATAACCCAACAAAGTTATTTGTTTTACTTTGTTTAACCCAGTGTTTCCTAAGTATCAGAATATTAAAACTTCTCAAATTTTCTTCTGCATATACTGCTTTTTTTACCTCCTAGAGAACACACTTCAGGAACTGCTGGTCTAGTAAAAGGATAAAAGCAAAAATAGTAGAAAAACAATTCTTCCAGTAGCCCTAGAATTATTACTGACTTCTTAGTTCCATTCTCTAAATCTTAGTTTTCTTCAAACAACAAAATATAAAGTTAACACCTAGTCCCAAATGGTCTTACCTTTAACTCTGGACCTACTCCAAGGCTCTTCAAGGCTTCTGCTTGGTGATAAAGTATGTACTGAAAACCTTCACACACATACCAATCCCAACCTTTTTCTAAAGGACAAATAGCATGTTTTAGGCATTTGCATTCCGAATCTACTACAATTCCACTACATAGTTATAACTGGTGTTTTACACATTGCAACTTGAATTTTTTTGTATGCTTAGTTTCCATTTTTACATTCTATTTTTTTTTTTCCCAATCTGGCAAATTTGTATACAAATGCTAAACCTAAACATTTTATATAATTTATGGGATTTCAAAAATTTTCTACAATTTTCTAAAATATTAACCTATAAATAAAAAAATAAAAAGTCAACACGTTTAAAAAGTGAAGTAAGTTTTAAAGATGTATCAATGCCCAGGAGAATCCTAAATGAAAAGTACCTGGTCACTGCTTCCACTTTTCTGTTCTGGCTTCCAAAGGAATGATGACTATTTGGTGAGTGAAAGAGCCAGTGTCAAGATCTGACTGTCTACTAGGAGTGCAGGAAAGGGCAATAAGAACATTCAAAGAAAATAAACTGTTCAATGGCATTCTTCTTTTCTAGAAATGGTTCTACAAGGGAGAAACTGAAAGCAAGGGAATTAACACTGATCTCAGACTAAAAGCCATGTATGTGCTAGGTATATTAAGCAGGTTATTTTAGAGGATCCTCAAAATAACCCTAAGAGACTGTGAAGACATCTTCTACCACAACAGACAAAACTACATGTTTAAGTATAACCACCAGGTGAAGGAAAGGTAAAGTCCCTTAAGACCCTTTTTGTTTTTTAGACAGAGTCTTACTATGTTACCCTCAGTAGAGTGCCATGGCATCACTCACAGCAACCTCTAACTCTTGGGCTTAAGCGATTCTCTTGCCTCAGCCTCCCAAGTAGCTGGGACTATAGGCGCCTGCCACAACACCCAGCTATTTTTTTGTTGCAGTTGTTTAGCTGGCCCAGGCCATGTTCGAACCCGCCACCCTCGGTGTATGTGGCTGGCGCTGTAACTACTGTGCTACAGGTGTCGAGCCAAGACCCTTATGTTTTACTCCTCACTGCGGGACAAACACTATAACTCTCTGAAAAGTATTTAAGCATCACTTTTTACACATAACTTCTGAATTCTGGTACTGACTCCAAGATCCAGTCTCCCCTACAGAATACTGAGTTCACCTGAATGTCACATGGTCTCCCCAGCCCTGCTTACCAATTCAGTTTCTTCCCAGGAAGGGTCTCAGGTTGAGAGAGTAAAACAGAAAGCCTGCAATTTTGATGCATCCAGAAGTTGAGGAATTTTAAACTCTTTAAGCTATATACATGTGCTTTCTGCTTCCTGCACACTGTTCTTAGAAATTGATAAAGGTGTATTTTAAATAATAGTCTGTGTTCCTATTTTACATAACAGATGATATTACTATTCTCATTTTACAGAAAGAAAGGAATGATGAAGGAAGAAAGGATGATGAGATTGACTATAAGCCACTTAACACCTAATATAAAGCACCTGAATTTCCTTAAGCAATTTAAGTTTAAATCTCATTTTTCAACTATTTAAATAGGTTAAGTCTGGCTTGGCGCCCGTAACTCAGTGAGTAGGGTGCCGGCCACATACAATGAGGCAGGAGGGTTTGAGCCTGGCCGGGACCTGCTAAACAACAATGACAAATGCAACAACAACAACAAAAAGCCAGGTGTTGTGGAGGGCACCTGTAGTTCCAGCTACTTGGGAGGTTGAGGCAAAAAAATGGCTTGAGCCCAAGAGTTTGAGGTTGCTGTTGAGTTCTGACACCACTGCACTCTACCGAGGATGACACAGTGAGACTCTGTCTCCCCAATAAATAAATAAATAGGTTAAGTCAGAATTAACTCTGATTTTACTCTGATAAAATTTAGTGAAAATTTATCAGGTTTTAGCCCAACTAAAAAGTTATTAAAGGTTAAGTAGGGGGTGATGCCTGTGAGTGATGCTCAGTGAGTAGGGCGTGGCCCCATATACCAAAGGTGGCGGGTTCAAACCCAGCCCCAGCCAAACTGCAACAACAACAACAACAAAAATAGCTGGGTGTTGTGGCGGGCACCTCCCAGCTACTTGGAGGCTGAGGCAAGAGAATCGCTTAAGCCCAAGAGCTGGAGGTTGCTGTGAGCTATGATGCCACAGCACTCTACCAAGGGCAACAAAATGAGACTCTGTCTTTTTAAAAAAAAAAAAAAAAAAAAAAGGTTAAGTAAGAATATGAGTTAGCATTTAGGCATTCTGTCTGTTATTCATCTAAGAATGTCAATATATTTCACATAAATATGTCATTGATATAAATATATATATTTCATGTGTTTGTATCCTTAAAGCTACCTAATGTAGAAGAGTCTACCATTATCGTTAGCCTAGTTTCAAACTGAGAATCTCATCCTAGGTAGTCAGTCACAAAAAGAAAAAGCATCAGTTAGACTTTACCTCAGATTCCTCTTGATAGTGATTAATTATACGTACTCATTGGATTAATGAAATATATCACCTTTCAAAATACATCCATGCTGAGGCTATTTTAAGAGAAGAAAATTTCCCCTATTTTAAAGAGTATGTTCAAAAATCAATGTGAGAAATAGATTTCTGAAAGTTGAATATACTGCTTAAGATAATTTGTCAGCTAAACTATTTCATAAAATAAGCATTTTTCTTCAAAAGCACAGAAAATCATAATCCTAATAGATAATAAATATGGAAAAGAAGAACATATGCCAATTTAAAGAACATATGCTTCCTTTGCTATTATTTTTTGCACAACAGTTGCTCCACTCAAAAAGCAACTCATTGACAATAATCAGGATAATAAAAGATATTTGCTTCTCATTCTACCATCAATAGTTTCCCACTTTAATTTCATTTTGGATTATTTGCTTTAAAATCTGGAATTTCCTCTAGAATCTATTTAAAATTTCATTCCATGTCTCCACATCATGAAGGTAAAAGATGTGAATGAAGAACATTCAGCACATATGAAGAAAGACCTTACCAAGCTGTTTTTTTCTTTTAAGCCCCCGGCTGATAGCTTTTATCTGGGAATTAGGAATAGCTTCAATGTTTATAACTTCCTTAGATTTCTGTAGGAAAAAGAAACAGACCATTAAAAAGATAGTTTTATACCCCCTTAAGCATATTTTCAAACATGCTTTGGGAAATATAATGAACCAAAATGTGACTGCCAGGGCCAACGATAGTAACATCTTGGGGGAATTATAAAAATTGTAATATTCTGTAATTTTTATGTTGCATTTCTCACTCAAAATTTCTCAGTACCTAAAATAGTACTCTGGAACACTGTAGCCATGGTCTGTTAAATGAATAAAGTTGTTTTTTTGTTTGTTTGTTTGTTCTTTGAGACAAGAGTCTCAAGCTGTCACCCTAGGTAGAGTATCGTGGTATCACAGCTCACAGCAACTTCAAACTCTTGCACTTAAGCAATTCTCTTGCCTCAGCCTCCCAAGCACCTGTAGTAGCTGGTACTACAGGTGCCCGCCACAACACCCGCTATTTTTATGATGCAGTTGTCATTGTTGTTTTAGCAGGCCCAGGCCAGGTTTGAACCCTCCATTCTCGCTGGGTGTATGTGGCTGATGCCCTACCCACTGAGCTATAGGCACCGCCCAAATGAATAAACTTTTAACTTAAATAATGTTTTCAAACCAAATGAAATGTCAAATGTAATCACTTTTTTCTTCACACAATATATAATACAATTTATATATTTACCATAACTAGCAATGCCCAACCTACATACAAATTAATTTTATCCTACTTTTCCATGTATTTCAATAACACTCTAAAAATGCTCTCATTTCTGAAATTAAAAGTACTACTTTCTTTTTCAGATTTTTTTTCTTAGTTCACTGTAACCTCAAATTCCTAAGATCAAGCGATCCTCCTGCCTCAGCCTCTCCAGTAACTGAGATTACAAGCTCCTGCCACCATGCCTGGCAAATTTTTCTATTATTAGTAGAGACTAGGTCTCACTTTTTCTCAGGCTGGTCTTGAACTCCTGAGCTCAAGCAATCCGCCCAGTTCAACCTCCCAGAGGACTGGGACTGTAGGCGTGAGCCACTAGGCCTGGACAAAAGTACTACTTTTCTTTTCTTTTTTTATTTTGAGACAGAGTCTCACTTTCGTACTCTGTGTGTGCCCTGACATTACAGCTCACAGCAACCTCAAACTCTTGGGCTTAAGCGATTCTCTTGCCTTAGCCTCTCAAGTAGCTGGGACTACAGGCACCCGCCACAACGCCTGGCTATTTTCTTGTTGCAGTTGTCATTGGTGTTTAGCTGGCCCAGGCCAAACTTGAACCCGCTAGCCCTGGTGCATGTGGCTCTGGACAAGTCACTCAACGCAACTGACAGTCTTTCAAAGTGAAGCTAGGTACTAATATTTGGATCTTTCAAGTTAAATAATGACTGTAGCAGATTTCATGAAACAGAACCAAACAGAAACAGTATCAAATCCAAAAATAAAACATGTCGTTCTATTCCTACAAAATTAGTATGTTGACCTCATCTGCTAATGGCAAATAGTCCATGAGATCCATTAGTCCACAATCTTTCTCATTGTGTTTACATTTGCACTTTGGTACAAAAGCAACAATGAGTAAAACTACTAGCTCCTTAACAAACATCAAGGTAGAAGACCAAAGTGCACATACGTCAACTGTACAACCTGACATATACAAATCTCCATGAAACCATTGCCATAATTTAGATGAAGAACATCTTCATTGCCCCCAAAATTTTACTGAGTGAGCACAACATATGGAAAGTCAATATAAGATTCCAGCTGTAGGCTGAACATTGATTTTCTCAAGAAAAAGCACTTTTGAGAATGACTTGTTCGTATTCTCAAGGGAAAAAAATTTTTTTTTTTTTTTTTACTTGTTTCATATATTTTGTCCAGCTTTTTTTAAAAGTTGTTTCAGATAGGATGGCAAATCTGGTCCCTGTTACTCTATCTTGACCAGAAGCAGAAATCTACAGTTACTTTCACTTATCCCAAATTTGCCTTTCTTTGCCAGTATTTATTCCTTCCTGACTCTGTATGCTTTTGAGCATATCTTTTCCCACAGAAAAGCAACAGTGAGTAAAACTACTAGTTCCTGGCATGTTTAGCCTGTCCAGTAGCAGACTGCCCACACCCTTGATTATTTTGATTATAGTGACCTGCAGGTATGAACACCAGAACAGGACCTAGCACTCCCAGTGTGAAGATAGCCTCATTTACCAACATTAAAAGGGCAGCATGACAATTTCTATTTTAAGAGGAAGGTATAATGGGTAAAATGAACACTGGGGTCAGAAGACTAAGGTTCAAGTCTTACTGAACACTTTATACTTGTGTGACTTTGGCCAACACACTCATGACCCCTACATGTCCATCTATAAATAGGTAGTTGTGAGGAGGAAATGAGATCATGAATAAAATTACTTAGTAATCTGTAAGATATCATACAAAGATAAAATAATAAAGTATATTTCCAATACTCCCAATAGTCCTCAAACTTTGTAACATTCCATCTTCTAACCTCTAATTTACCACAACATATTAAAAACTGTTAAATATGGCCGGGTACAGTGGCTCACACCTGTAATCCCAGCACTCTGGGAGGCCAAGGTGGGCGGATTGCTTGAGCTCAGGAGTTCAGACCAGTCTGAGCAAGATTGAGACCCTGTCTCTAAAAAATAGGCAGGCATTGTGGCAGGTGCCTGTAGTCCCAGCTATTTGGGAGGCTGAAGCAAAAGAATCACTTGAGCCCAAGAGTTTGAGGTTGCTCTGAGCTATGTATGACACCACGGCATTCTACCAAGGGTGACAAAGTGAGACCCTGTCTTAAGAAAATAAAAAAAAAAAACCCTGTTAAATATGTATTAAGTAATAAAAAGAAATGCATCACCTTATAAGTATAATTTTAATTATTTCTTCTTAAATCATGCAGTCTGGATCAAGAAATCATTTATACATGAAGCTCAACATAATTTCAAAAATTCATCCCCAATCTAATTTACAAATTTCTTAACCTGTGGGTGAGCACCTGAAGACTACTGATGTTCTTGAAATTTGGGCATTGCATGAGTGATAAAAAGACACAGATTCTGTGGGAATTAGGTTACACATCAGGCTGAAACTGCAGTTTTTAAAACACAAGCAAATTCATAAATCACTTGTTACTTACCTCCGTAACATTGTGGCAAGAAGTACAATAATATTTGCCTTCATCAGTAAGACCCCAAGAGACAGCAGCACACTGAGTACAGCGCTCCTTAAACTCTTTCTATAGAAGAGGATAAAAAAGGTGTCACCATGGAACCACATTCAATAAATACTGCAGTTTTCCTTAGTTCTACCTTAGAGAGTTCCTGGCAATTTTGCCGTATAAATAAAAAGTCACAGATGACAAAAAATATACCAGAGGATATCTGCAAACAAGGAGAAAAGCACTGGAGCCTCTTTAACATGAAACCCAATTAAGCTACTGGAGAAAATTTACTAGAATACACAGTGCTTGAGGAGGGGAGAAAAAAGAAAAGGGGTAGCAGGGGTAAAGTGGAAGCAAAGATGAGCAAATAAAGCTCTTTGAAAATGCTGCGTGGAAAAAAAGATGACAAAATTTAAGTATAGAGAAGACAAACAAACAAACAAACAAACACAAAAAAAATAGATACCATTTGGAATTCCTCCAGAACACTAACAACACATATTGTTATAGGAACCAGATTTTTGTTTTAAACTAGGATTGTTTCAAGTTTCGATTGATTCATTCAACAATATGTCAACTATGTGTGTACTAGGCATTTTACTAGGTCTGGGGATTCAATGGTAAGCCAAACAGACATGGCATATGCTGACTAATGGTGAGTTGTTAATTACTAATTTCATCAACCTAGTATTTACAGAAGTTAACATTGGATCATTCAGTAAACATTTTTTCGGTACATCTACTGTAAGACCTATCACGATGCTGCTTCTGTCCATACATAGACCTAATCCTTTGATTCCAAACTCCTTGGTGTTTGACTTATCATCCTTGATATAATTACCCAATACCATTAATATCATCAAAGAAGATGGCATATTATGTATGTCAAAAATGCATGCCAAATTTACTTTGAAAACAAAGTCTTCAATACGCCATACGAAAGCCTGGGGGTGTCCCCAAACCTAAATTTGGAATCCCTGCTGAAGACAGCGGCGAGAACTCCCAGAGAGACTGACAGAGGTTACTTAAGGGCGTTCGGGTTCCAAGCCCTCCGCCTCCCTCACCCAGCCCACATCAAAGAGAATTTGTGGGTGGTCCCGTCCAGCAAGCATGAGCCATGTGGGCTGTCACCCCACAAAACCCACATCACCCTCCTCCTTAAACACACCCTTAACGACAAACACTCCACCCCCAGTCACCCACAACCTGGCCAAGCCAGAAACGTCAGCCTCTTTCCCCTAAGCGCGCGCACACGGGCCGCCATCCGCATCCCTCGCCCCGCCCTCCTGCAGGCAGTGGCGGTCCCCAGCTGGTCCGCGTCCTCCGCCGCTCCTCCTGAGTTTCACGCCCCTGTGGACCCGGCAGTCGGGGCCCGCCCGCCCGCGCACGCCTCCTTACCGCCTCCTCCAGGTCCATCACAGCGCCGCAGGAGCCGCAGTCGCCGGGCCCCGTTACCCAGGCAGCCAGCGCAACTTCCGGGAGCGGCGGGAAAAGCCCTCCGGCCGGAACTCCGCACCCCTGAGTTCGGTTCCGAGCGCCTGCGGCCACGGGGAAACCTCCGCGTGCTCCGGGGGCAAGTTCTACGAAGCTTGCATCCCCCTCCCAGGTAGACTTCCTTTCCGCGGCTTGGTAACTAAAGCCGGAAGATAAGCCGTCGAGCGAGGCCTACTGCCGAGGGACTGCTGTTTTGCGGTGGTCGGTCGTTACGGTGCTAAGAGGGCTGTGAGGGTCCATGTTTCCCGCTGTTCCCTCCCCCCACTCCCCGCTGGTTTCTCTGCTCTTTACGGGCGGGCTTAAGGAGAGGCATGAGGGTGTAGGGAAGAGCGCGGGTTGTTGAGGTAGATGGAGGTTTCCTTTTTTGTTTGTTCAGCAGGCCCAGGCCAGGTTCGAGCCAACCAGCCCCAGTGCACCGCCCGGGGCTCTAACCAGTGAGCTGTGGGCGCCCAGCCCAGACCTAGGTTTCTAATCTGGATACCCAGCTTACTTTCATCTCGGTTTACTCTCCTGTAAGAATTAGAGACAATAGCCCCGTGTGATTGGGAATAGTTTTACCAGTGCAGGCCTTTGGGCTGTGTAATACAAACTAATAAGAAGCCAAAAGGGAGTCACAGCTTTATTGGACCTTATGTTCCAACATAAGGAAAGGAAAGAGTCCTCAGACTGGCTGCGAGGGGAATTCTGGGGGAGTTTTAAAGAGGCTTAGGTGGGGAAAAGGGTGACTTCAAAGTATGTAGAGGTGGAGCTTTTCTTGCACTTGCCTAGTTCTACAACAGGCTTCTAAATGCGTGATTGTTAGCATTAGAATGAAGTTATTAAGAAGGAAAAATCAGGGTAAGTTCAGTGTGGGGGTCTTTTCTGGCTTGAGGTGGTTGTATTCAGACAGGTGTGGTTCTCTCGCAGCCGTCTGCCTTATGTCTTCAGTATCCTATACCAGTGGCCTGGAAAAACAAAACATAACTCCCAAGGTTATGCTGCCCATGTTGTCTGTCTTGATCAGAAGTGAGGCCCAACTCCTGTCCCTATACTGTCTGAGGAGTGCTCAATAAATTTAGTTTTTATTGTTCCTTCATTAAACACGTTGATTTTTTTGTTGGATTCATTAAACAGGAATTAGTTTAGGTCCTGGAGATTCAGCAGTGAACAAAGGAAACAAATGTCACTGCCTTCAAGGTGATTATAACTTGATGGAGAAAGGCAAAAATAAATAAGGAAACTATATGGTATTTTTTTAACTTTATTCAAATTAATATGAGACTACAATATTTAGGTTACATTGTTCTCACTTCCAGGGTAAAGTTCCATTTGTAGAAGAGCCCCTCACTCAGGGCTGTACACCCTCACAATGTACACAGGAAACTATATCGTATGTTAAATGGTGATAAATACTAAGGAGAAAAATAAAACAGAAAAGGACAATGGGAATAATAAGGTGGTTTCAATTTGAAATAGGGTGGTCAAGAAAATGCTCATTGAGAAGTGGATCTTTGATACAATCATGCATCTCAAGAAGTTAGAAGGCAAATTCTTAGTTCATAAGTGTGATATTTAGATTTTCGTACTCATGTGTGAGATGTGCCTCCCTCAAACCTTGTTAGGATGTGGGCATATTCCCAGTCTGGGGGTGGGGGGAGAGAAAAAAAGAAAAAAGAAAATGAAGGTTAAACTGAAAAATAATGGAAAGAAGAAAATAAAAAGATTAAAGAAATTAATAAAAGAGAAAGCAAGCTTCAATAGAAAGTCTCCATGGATCACTAGAGCTCAGGAGTTGGAGATTAGCCTGAGCAAAGTAAGACCTGTCTGTACTAAAAATAGAAAGACTATGGAGTCATGGTGGGCACCACTAGTCCTAGCTACTCCTGAGTCTGAGACAAGAAGATCCTTGAATCCACGAGTTTGAGGTTGCTGTGAGCTGTGATGCCGTGGCATTCAACCACAGGTGACTGAGACTCTGTCTCAAAAAAAAACAAAAAACCTTTCCAGTGTCTTATTAGACATTGGAAAAATGTCTAACAAAAGAAGAAAAGCAAAATTAACCAATATCAGGATAACAAAAGTAACATTACTAGTATCATAACTATAAAAAGATCCTAAGATATGAATAACTCTATGCCAACAAATATGAAAAAATAGAATAAATGGACAAATTCCTAGAAAAACGCAGGTTATAAAAAGGTATGCAAGAATAGGAAATCTGAACAATCTTGTGTCTTTTTAAGAAATTGACTTCATAAGTAAAGAAAAATAAATAAAATGTCTCACAAAGAAACCCCAGTCTCAAATGGCATACCTGGTAAATTTTACCAAACTTTTAAGAAAGAAATAATCTCTTCCATATAATGGCAAAAGACAGAGCACTTAACCAACACATCTTTTGAGGCAAGCATAACCTTAATACCCAAACCTGACAAGGATATTTGAAGAAAACTCAAAGACCAGTGTGTCTCAGAAACATAGACTCAAAAGTTCCAAACAAAAATATCATCAAATTGAATGTACATTATTTATTATATCTGGAAATATAAAAATAGGATGATCACAACCAAGTTGGGTTTATTCTAGAAATGCAAAGTTAGTTTAACAACAAAAAAATCAAGCAATAGATAGTGTGATACAAGATAGATTAAAAAATCAGTAGAACTGGGAAGAAAGTCTAGACACAGATTCAGAAATGCATAAGATGACTTGATTTACAATAAAGGTGCTACTAAAATTCAGTGGAGAAAGAATAGTTTTTCAGTAAATGGTTCTGGATTAACTGGACATCTATATAAAAGATTATTAAACCCCTTCTCACACCACACAAAATTAATTCAAAGGGATCATAGACTACATGTGATAGGTAAAATGATAAAGCTTCTAGAAAAAGAAAACATAGGCAAATATCTTTATTACTTGGGGGTAGAATAGACTTTATAAATAGGGCACAAAAATACCCATAAAAGAAAAGATCATTAAATTAGAGTTCATTAAAATGAAGAACTTCAGTTCATCAAAAGACATTGTTAAAGTGAACTAAAGACTGAGAGAAAATATTCATAGTACAAATATTTAACAGGAGACTTACATAACAAAAATTTCCTACAAACCAATTAAAAATAATTATCTAATTTAAAATACAGGTGGTCCCCGAGTTACAAATATCTGACGTGTACAACTCACACTTACGAACGGGGGCTATTATAGTAAATCCTTCTGTTACAAACATCTGACTCACACAAATGGAGACTATTACAGTTAATAGGTAAATGTACCTGTTCTAACCTACATGCAAATTAAACTTAAGAACCTAACAGAACTTATCTCATTTGTAACCCTAGGGACTATCTGTAGCAAAATCCAGGTCCTACTCCTTCTCAGAAAAAAAAAAAAAAAATAGGCAAGAGAATTGAACAGGTATTTCACAAAAGACAATAGCTAAATTGTCTATAAATATGTGAAAATATGCTCAATATCATTACTCATCAGAAAAATGGAAATAAAAAACATAATGGGATACCACTACATATCCTCCAGAATGGCTAAAATTAAAAAGACTGGAAATATCGAGGTTTGCCAAGAAAACAGACAAACTTGGCCTCTTTTACATTGCTGACAGGTATGTAAATTGGAAGAAGTACTTTGGAAAAGTTGAAGTAGAGCTAAATAGATGCTAATTATGATCTACCAATTCTACTCCTAGATCTGTTCCCAAGAGAAACAAGTGTGTACGTTCACCAATAAACATGTACAATTATTTTCATAAAACTTTCTTTATAATAACAAAAAAATTATAAGCAACCAAATGTCCATCAATAGCCTGGATAAATAAATTGTAATATGGTCATACAATATGTACATATATATACGTATATGCAGTCATGAAAAAGAAAGAATAACTTCTACGTACAGTAACAACATGGATGAATCTCACAAACATATTGATGTGCAAACGAAGCCTGTGGTGGATCAAAGGTGGACAGAATTCTCTGCCACTCCTCACATTAAAAGATGATGTATTGTACCCTCATATTAATTTGAAATTTATAAAAAAAAGAGATGGGGTACATTTTCTTCCCTTGAATTTTATTTATTTATTCGTTCATTTATTTTTATTTATTTTATTTCGAGACAGAAAGTCTCACTCTTGTCACCCTGGGTAGAGTGCCATGGCATCATCATCATAGCTCACAGCAACCTCAAACTCTTGGGCCTGAGCAGTCCTCTTGCCTCAGCCTCCTAATAACTAAGACTACAGGCACCCTCCACAATGGGCAGCTAGCTTTTCTATTTTTAGTAGAGATGGTGTCTCATTCTTAGTGAGGCTGGTCTTGAGGCAATCCACCCACCTCCTCATCCCGAAGTGCTAGGATTACAGACCTGAGCCACCCAGCCCAGCCTAAATTTTAAATAATGTATTTTATCAATGTGAAAAAATTTTTCTTCACTGAAAATATTAGTTAAGAATTATGTAATGTAAGATTTTTTTTTTCTTTTTTTTTTTTAAGACAGAGCCTCAAGCTGTCACCCTGGGTTGAATGCTGTGGCATCACAGCTCACAGCAACCTCCAACTCCTGGGCTCAAGCGATTCTCCTGCCTCCGCCTCCCAAGTAGCTGGGACTACAGTCGCCTGCCACAACACCCAGCTATTTTTTGGTTGTAGCCATCATTGTTGTTTTGGTGGGCCCGGGCTGGATTCAAACCCACCAGCTCAGGTGCATGTGGCTGGTGCCTTAGCCGCTCGAGCCAGAAGCGCCAAGCCAAGATTTCATTATTTTTAAAATAATCACATTGGCTTACTACTACTACATAATACAGTGATTGTAGTTTTGGTCATAAGTTTATCTTAATATTTTGTACTGGCAGTCATAACAGAAGAAGATACCTCATGAAGACACATAGAACCAAATGTCTTTATAACAGGAAACATTGCAAACATTCATTCTCAGAATGTTCTCTCCATAGCATAAATTCCTCCAAAAAAGCAGTTATGTTTTCATGCATTGAACAAATGAGTGCCTGCCATGTACCAGATACTGCTTTAGACACGGAATAAACCAGTGATCACCACTGAAAGGAAGAAACGGTGGAACCCAGAGACGAGGGCAGAGGAGATGTTCAGGCCAAGTTTATTGAAAAGGGGAAGTTGACCCACTTGGGCAGTGCAAAGATGCCACCTGTGCGGGGGGCGGGGAGGGGGAAGGTAGAGACCTCTTTTATGTAGGACCATAGTGGGTAGGCATTTTCCACAGCTTGCCTGGAAAGTCAGGGTCTTTGCCATGAACTTCTGGGGACTGGGCTAGCCAGATCTGTCATGTCTTTGTCTTCAGAGGATAGAAGAGGAGCAGGAGGGAAAAAGGTTCAAGTGTGACTGCATTAGGCCTCTCAGCAACTACCACTAAGAGTAAACGTCTCCCTCAGGAAGCTGACACTCTAGATGGGGGAGACAAATAATAAGTATGCAAATAAATAATTATAAAATGTGTCAGGTGGGAAAAAACTGCCATAAAAAAATAAATAAATATGAAGATAAAGAGTAGATGGAGGGGGTGGCGCCTGTGGCTCAAAGGAGTAGGGCATTGGCCCCATATACCGGAGATGGTGGGTTCAAACCCAGCCCGGGCCAAAAACTTCAAAAAAAAAAAAAAAAAAAAAGGTAGATGGAGGCACAGCACCTGTAGCTCAGTGGCTAGGGTGTCAGCCACATACTCCAGGACTGGCCAGTTCGAACCTGGTCCAGGCCTGCCAAACAATAATGACAACTGCAACAAAAAAATAGCCAAGCATTGTGGCAGTTGCCTACGGTCCCAGCTACTTGGGAGGCTGAGGCAAGAGAATTGTTTACGCCTAAGAGTTTGAGATTGCTGTGAGCTGTGACGCCATGACACTCTACTGAGGGCGACATAGTGAGACTCTGTCTAAAAAAAAAAAAAAGTAAATGGGGTGAAAGAAGGGAGAGTTACTCTGTCAGACAGAGTGGTCTAGAAAGGCTCCTCTTTAAATAAGAGGAGACTTAAAATAAGTAAGGGACCCTGCCATGCAATGAACGAAGGATCAGCAAAGACCTTGACACAGTAAGGTGGCCCTTAATAAGGAGAGATGTGTAGGAGAGGGCCTGAGATCAGGTTGCAGAAGGAGGGTCAGGTCATGACCAAGATAGATAATTTTATTCTCAGTGAGACAGACAGCAGAGGGATGACAGGATTTGATATATTTTATAAGAGTACCTCTGGGTGTGTGGAATAGGTTGTGAGAGTGGAAGGGAGAGCAGTGAGATCCTTCGGAGGGTTTTAAAGTAATTCAGGTATGGGATGAGGGTGATAGTGGTGATGCTGATGAAAAGGGGTGAACTTCTGGATATACTTAAAAGGCATAAGCAGGTGGCACCTGTGGCTCAGTGAGTAGGACACTGGCCCTATATACCAAGGGTGGTGGGTTTGAACCCAGCCCCAGCCAAACTGCAATAAAAAAATAGCCAGGCATTGCGGCAGGTGCCTGTAATCCCAGCTACTTGGGAGGCTGAGGCAAAAGAATTGCCTAAGCCCAAGAGCTGGAGGTTGCTGTGAGCTGTGATGCCACAGCACTCTACCGAGGATGACAAAGTGAAAAATAAAGGCATAAGCAAAACATCTTTCCTGATGGATTGAATGTGGGTGTAAGAGAAAAAGAGGAGTTAAGAATGACAGTAAAGTTCTGGGTATGAACCTCTATAAGAATGCAATTTACATTTACTGAATCAAGACTTCTGGGTTGAGGATGTGGTAAAGTTTGGAGGAAAATAGCAAGAGTTAAGTTAGTGATACCTGCTCATTGTCCAAGTAGAAATACAAGCACCACATTGAATAGAGGAGCTAAATATTCAGGGGAAATGTCACAACTGGAGGTATAAATCTGTCAGTCAAGAGCCTGGACAAACTCATCAAGGACATGAGTATCAATAGAGAAAAGGTCTGAGGACTGAGACATGGGCCCTCCAATGTGGAGAAGTAGGGATGTGAGAGGAGGCTCCAGTAAAGGAGCCTGAGAATGAATACCGAGGTAGAAGAAGAATCAGTAGCTTGTGAAGTTCTGGAAGTAAACAAAGTGTGTCCAAAAGGGAGGATCCTGGGACCTGATCAAACTAAAAAGCTTCTGCACAGCCGAGAACATAGTGAGTAAAGCAAGCAGACAGCCCTCAGAATGGGAGAAAATATTTGCAGGTTATACCTCCAATAAAGGTCTAATAACCAGAATCCACAGAGAACTCAAATTTATTAACAAGAAAAGAACACGTGACCTACTCTTAGTTATTTTGAAATATATCCTTGCATTGTATACATTAGGTAAGATCCAACTAAAATCCTTCCCTTCTCCCACCAATTGCCCTACTCCCCTTTCCCTGTTGTCTTCCTCTTTGCTAGACTATATTTGTGTTTTATCATTCTTATGAGTGTTTATATATTGGTTTCATAACAGTATTAAGTACATTGGATACTCCCCCCCCTCCCCCGTTCTTGAGATACTTTACTGAGAAGAATGTATTCCAACTCCACCCAGTGGAGATTATTTTTCCACTTCCAAGGCCTACTCTCATAGATAAGTTGGGGAACTGGATTCCAGGGTACCAGTCAAGGACTCAGAGCACACCATGCACCCAGTAAAGCATTGAGTAATTATAAATTTAGTCTCAATTAAAAATGCTTTGAAGATATAACCACTTTAAGATAGAAGATCTTTGTAAACTATAAGGGGAGACTGTTTGAGGTGTACCATGATAAATAATAACATTGCTGATGTTTCCTTTTACTCTGAAAATAAAAAAAAAAAAAAAAGGGGGAAAAGGGGGCAGAACAGTAGAACAGTTCTTTGAAGAGATATCCTTGCTGTTCTCTGGAATTGCTGCTTAAGTAAAAGTGAAACCATTGATTTTTCATCTGCTTCTCTATTGTTTGGTTCAGGTGACAGGTGACAGATTCTTTCATGTGGCCACACAAGCATGCTGATATAGTGTTTGGTAATGACTTATATTTCATATGTTCTTTTATAACTGCAATAGAGTCCTTATTTTTACACAAATCCAATTTTTTTTTAAATAATTAGGAATATATAAAGGAGTTCATTAATTAGTATCAGAATTGTATGCTTACATAATATAATTGAGTAACAGCAATTAGTGAGATGCATATTTTAGCCTGAAGTTAGACATTTTCATTTTTTCTTTTGATTTTTTGGATGGAGATACAAATCTAAGTAGAAATATTTATAATTATCTGGTACATTTTAAAGTTTCTAAAAAGCTTATTGAATTTAAGTCATGATTTCATTTTTATTTTTAAGTCTATAAATTCAGGAAAAGATAAAAGCCTTTGGGGCTATAATTAGTCCAATCTATATATTTTATATCACATTGCTTAACCTCGTTTTTATCAAATTTCATAGCTTTTTTACTATAAAAAGTAATTTACTCATTATAATGATGGCATTTCAAACAGTAAGACTTTACACTGTTTCCAAACACTTTTTTCATGCATTCATCAATCAAATATTCGTTTTATATGTCATATGTTCAGCTAGATAACTCAATAAGAAATAAGTAGGACATGTCCTTGTTTTGACTTGATTTAATACAAATCCTAAAGGAGGAAGCAAAATATCTAAAGTAGAATATAATAAGTGCTGTAACAGGTACCTGTAAGGCAGAGGAAGATGATGCACTTTGTCCTCAGGTGGATGAGTGCTTTGGGGGAAACTTTCTGGAGATGTTTGCTTTCTGGAGATGTTTTGTTTAAGCAAAATCCCCACAGTTTGATACATTTTGCCAGGTCAGGTGCAGTGGCCCATGCCTGTAATCCTAGCACTGTGGGAGGCCGAGGCAGGTGGATTGCTTGAACTGAGGAGTTCAAGAGCAAGATCCTCATCTCTAAAAATAGCCGGGCATTTTGACAAACACCTGTAATCCCAGCCCTAATAGTAACAGGGAGGCTGAAGCAAGAGGATGGCTTGAGCCCAAGAGTTTGAGGTTGCTGTGAGCTGTTACGCTATGGCACTCTACCAAGGGAAACAAAGTGAAACTCTGTCATTAAAGAAAGAAAGAAAGAAAGAAAGAAAGAAAGAAAGAAAGAAAGAAAGAAAGAAAGAAAGAAAGAAAGAAAGAAAGAAAGAAAAAAAGGGAAGAAAGAAACACTTTGCCAGCTGTACCAGGAAGGAGAGATAATTTCATAGGAAGAAGGAAGGGGATCAAAACACAGAAATCTGAAAGGGTGTGGGTTAGTTTAGCAGTGGGAGAAAATACTGTGTGAGGGAAATGAAGGTGAACGATATGAGCCAGATAGCCTAGCTGGAGAACAGTTTTTAAATGTTAAATTTGAAAGTGGCATTAAACAAAGTATGGTTGAACTGTGGGCAAAAAGGTAAGGGAGGATTTGGTTTGAATCCTGCTTCTACCCTGTAATAACTGCTTGACCTTGGACAAATTTCTTGACAGCTATGAGCTGTGGGCTTTACATTTGAAATTATAGGGTAAATAAACATGTACACTATGCTCTGTATGTGGCTTTCAGGTTTAAACAAAACAGCAAAATTTATGTGATGAGAAGACTGCCTGATTCTACTCAAATTTCAGCAATCAGTGCTGTTGTTGCAGAGGTCCTCAAACTTTTATTTATTTTTTTAATATTTTATTTATTTATTTATTCATTCATTCATTCATTCATTTCTTTTTTTCTTTCTTTTCCCTCAAACTTTTTAAACAGGGGACCAGTTCACTCAGTTCCCTCAGACCGTTGGAGGGCTGGACTATAGTTTAAAAAAAAACTTTGAACAAATTCCTATGCACACTGCACATATCTTATTTTGAAGTAAAAAAACAAAACGGGAGCAAATACAATCACACCGCCTCATGTGCCCCCTCGGGCTGTAGTTTGAGGACCCTGAGAGGAAAGTCATTCCAGGAGCTGTATGGAGGGCTAATTGGGAGAGAAAGACACTACATTCTAGGGAATTTCTTAATAAGATATTATAACCATCTAGTTTACAGAACACAGGAAGTGGAAATATAATATTCATAATAAAAGCAGGAATGGGGCGGCATAGGGTGTAGGGTAGGGTGCTGGCCCCATATACTGGAGGTGGCGGGTTCAAGCCCAGCCCTGGCTAAAACTGCAAAAAAATAAAATAAAATAAAATAAAAATAAAATAAAATAAAATAAAATAAAGCAAGAACATTCTCTCAAATTTATTTATTGCATTTTATCATGGTACAAACTTTACAAGAATTGTTCTGATGTATTACTCAAAACAGCCTGAAAAGGCATATTTCATGTATCAGTCAGGGTTCTCCAGAGAAACAGAACAAATATTCTACTTAGTCTATATATTCTCTTTCTCTCCATATATATATATTTATAAAGTTTGTATGTAATTTAAATAGACAAATATATATGATGAATGTAAATATATATACACATAATTTTATGTATAGAATAAATCTCTTTCCCTCTCTGTCTCCTGTACAGTTGATCCTGAACAATACCAGGGCAAAAGTACCATCTCCTGCACAATCAAAAGTCCATGTACAATTTTTCAGTTCTCACATTTGATCAAGCTAAAGAAAACATTAGATTATTAAATATGAAAGGTCGGATTTATAATTAAAAGTTAAATGTTTTGTATTTCAAACAGAGAGCAGGGCAATTAACTGAAGCGTATGCCTAAACTCTAGACACAGTTTTGCTGTCTTGCTGGTAGCTTTATTAAGCCAGTTGAAGAAGACTTTAGGGCAAATCACGAAAGGCATTTCTCACAGCTTGTTGAGAACTGAATATTTTTTCCTTGTAGGATGTGGTCCAAGCCTGGGAGAAGCGGTGGTCTGGTGATGTAAGGTGTGGGGCATACAGTGGAGGACAGAGAGTTTTCCAGTCTGGCGCTTGTAGTTTGAGCAGCCTTATTTGTGTGCAACATCATCTTCCAAGAGGACTGGCCTGTCTCTTGACCAATCTCAGCTGCTTAGCCACAAGCAAGCTCATCATATCCCGCCACTGGTTGCGGTAAACATCCGCTGTAATCGATTGACCAGTTTCACGAAGTGGTAGTAGATCATACAAGCTCTGACACACCAAACGTCACCATTCGCCTCTTTGGATGAATCTTTCGCTTTGAACCATCATTTAGCACTTCTTCTGTATCCAACCACTGTGCCAAACCCTTGTGATTATCGAAAAGAATCCATTTTTCATTACATGTCACAATACTGTGTAGAAATGGTTTGCCTTTAAGTTGTGACAGAGAGGAAAGGCAAGATTCAAAACGATTTTCTGATTTTTCTTTTCTGCCACTCATTTAATTCATGTGAAACCCATCTATCCAGCTTTTTTACCTTGAGATTTTATTTCAAATGGTCCATCGTTGTTGAAATAATAATGACAACCCATGGAGCTAGTTCACACATAGGTTTGGGGTTGACTTTCACTTTCAGCTCATCATTATCCTCTTGGTCTCAGGTCTCCCATGCGGCCCATCTTTGACATTAAAATCACCACAGTGGAACCTCTCAAATCACCCAGGTACCAGGCATCATTAGCCTTGCCCTTCACAAACACTTGTTTGTATTTGGTGCTGTCTGTGCTGCGTTAGTTACATGAATGAAACAGAATGAACTTATATTTTACTTATTCATAGTTTTTCAAAAATTGCTCTAAAAAATTTGAAAGATAAACATAAATGAACAATATGTGTTTGAAAGAATGAGGATGCAGCTTCACAATAAAAATGAAACAAGAAGTGTCGAAATGAAACATCAGTGATATCAACTGTCAAACTTAGTACTTGAAGAAATTGGACATTTTATAATTAATAACCCAAGAAAATATTATGAATAGTAGAGGAAAGGAAAAATATATCTACTATTATTTACGTGGTTGTGGATATTTTTGAATTACTAAGTGGCTGGTAGAGAAATTCTGAAATATCTTTCTTCACTTATCTGTTTATAACACCCACTCCTTCTTCAAGTTTTAGGTAGACAGTGCTTTCTCTATGAAGACTTTTGTGATGTTGCAGAGTCAATTCGTTATTTTTTCCTGTGCTTCTTCATGGCACAATTCGGATCATGCTGTCACACTCCACAGTGAACTCCTGGACATGGAGAGGTGTGTCTTATGCAGGCTTGTGTACTTTCAGCTAACAAAGTTCTTGGTCTCTGGTCTGGCATCAATCAACAAGTAATTGCTATAAATAAAGATTAGTCACTTCATTTTCTTAATATGACAATCCAAGTGATCAGACAGTAGTATTACATATTTATAAATTCTTTTAAATAACTAGATTAAAGATGAGAAAGTGAGATTGATTTTATTTTTTTCAGTTCCTGTCCTTAATGTACCATTGACTGTATCATGACTGGATTTTTTTTTTTTTTTTTTTTATCTTTTTCTGTTTGGTTGGTGTCCATTTTAACTCCAAATTATATATCATCCTTATGCCTATTTATTCATGTCATTAGATGTACTCGTAGAAAATGACATCAATATATGTAGTGCTGTTTATGCAATGACTTGAACCAAGTCTAAAAATAAAGAACAAAAGGGAGGGAAAAATCACTATTGATTATGTCACTGTACAAGTTCATCTTTAAAAGAAAAAAAAATTCTTTTTATATTGAAATAGACAAATTAGCCTTTCTTAATCATCCTTTTCTTCGCATCTCGCCCATGTGTTTCTTCATTTTATTTCTTTAATTTGGGAAAATCAGGTGACTATTATTTTGAGATAGTTATAAATATTGCACTACCATTTAAACTTATATCACCAAAAACTAGCATCAATTCTAATCACGAAAATCTAGTTAGTGATAACAAATTTAGAAATGCATACTCTGTTCAAAGTAATTTACAAGAATTTCTCTATTATTTTGAAGGGAGATTGATACCATGTGAAGATTGATTTATAGGTTTGATTTCCCAGCCAAGAAATTCCATCTGCCTTTGTGTCACTGAGCCACATCACAACTAGGTCCGATTCCTTCTGGAGCACAGAAGTATTCAGCTTGTACACCCAGCGTACACACCAATGGCTGAACTCAAAGTCCCTTCTCTGAGGCACCTTTTAGTTATGTTCATGTCTATACATGGTTTCTGGTGAAAATGAATGAGTGAGCTGTGAAGTTGAGTAATGAAAACACATTGAGCATAGATAGGATTAGATTTTTTAAATTTCAGATTAATATGAGGGTACATAAAATTAGGTGACACTGTTTACATCTGTAAGGTAAAGTCCAGGTTGTCACTGATGATTAGCTTTTAAAAATGCTTTAATTTTAATAATGTTGGCACATAAAATTCAAGAAAGAAAAATGGAGCACTAACTTGCTCTTATAAAAAAAAATTATAAATAATAATAAATCAACAGAGTTGCTGATTTATAACTGTCACTGTTAAAGAAACATAAAAAATATTTTTAAATAGGTAAAAGGTGTTTTTAACTTAAAATAATATGTAGCATATTCTAATGTTAAACTTCTTGATCTGGTTACGCCTGAGCTAATCTGTTCCAGGTGAAATGCTTATTTATGTATTTACCTTTGCTGATTCCTTGTATAATGTGAGAATTCTTGATTTTAAGCCACTAAATAAAGAATTGCTAACTCAATAATAGTCTTTGAAATTCTAAATGCATTCTATTCATATCAAAACTTCACAATTTCTATGATATTGTCATTAAATTACATGGATAGTTTACAAATGATAATTCAATATAACCCACTTAATCCTAACTATATATATTTTTCTGTTAAGTTACCCTATTGTTAAATAAATGTGAATATTTTTATTATTATATTTTATTTTGGATCTCGTCTTAGTTTTAAAATTCAGGAGAGTAGGGGGGCGCCTGTGGCTCAAAGGATTAGGGCGCTGGCCCCATATGCCGGAGGTGGAGGGTTCAAGTCTGGCCCCTACAAAAAAAAAAAAAAAAAAAAAAAAAAAAAATTCAGGAGACTAAAATTAGCTTCTAGGAAAACATTCTTCCTTAATGCCCCTTCTTCCTAACCAAGCTATATAGTTTGGGCCTTTTTTTTTTTTTTCCGTAGAGACAGTCTCACTTTATCACCCTCAGTAAAGTGCCATGGCATCACACAACTCACAGCAACCTCCAACTCCTGGGCTTAGGCGATTCTCTTGCCTCCGCCTCCCAAGTGGCTGGGACCATAGGTGCCCACCACAATGCCCGGCTATTATTTTGTTGCAGTTTGGCTGGGGCCGGGTTTGAACCCGCCACCCTGAGTATATGAGGCCAGCGCCCTACCCACTGTGCCACAGGTGCCACCCATATTTTGGGGCATTTTAAGATGTTTTTCAAACTTTTTTGGTATTGTCCCCCTTTCCTTTTTTTCCTGTACTTTCATGACATAATCCAGCAAGCATTTAGTAGTGCCACTAGATGTCAGACAATCTCCTAATAATTCCAAAATAACAATCTTTCTGGAATCTTCACACGTATAGAAGATCTTTGACAAGGGGAGAGCACTGTTGAGAAATAGGTCATTTTTTTTTTTCTACATTCTTTAACAAATATTGAAGCAATCTGCTTCCTGAAAACTTTCAGATTGGATCTAACTTCAGGACAGGTTAGGTCACAACTCAACAAGTCAGCAATGGAAGGTAATTTAAAAGACTCATTTCTACAACATGTTACATTATTATTAACATGAGAGAAAGTATTTTAATCCAGATTGTAAATAATCATCCTTTCATTCATTCAAAAAATTGTTTGAGTGTCTATTATAGGGCCTATGTATAATTTATATGATCAAAATACAAATGAAAAATTGTGCCTATCCTCAAGGAACTTATACTTACTAAGAGAGAAATTCATATACTAATTATATTTTTAAAATGCAGGTTGAATCTGAACTCTACATAATTAGCTAAGGCATAATTTAAGTGCCAATATAAAACAATATACCTTTCTTATACCTATGGGAAATTTACACATTAAAAAAATGAATTGTGTGAACTACAAAATTTTGGTTATTTTAAGCATATGTAGAAAACAAAATACAAGTTCAAAATTCAAGAAAATTTTGTTGAGTGCCTTGATAATGCATTAAAGAGAAAGTCCATTTATTTCTCTTACATAATCAACACCATTTTGAAAATATTTAGGCATGCTTTTTACTGAAAAGTTACCTTTCATAAACTATGAGGTAAAGATTAACACTTTATGAAGGAATTTGAAAATTTTTCCCCTTAAATAAGACAATTCTTTCCAAAAGGTAAAATAATCTTTATATAAAACTTGTTGTTTTGAAAGTACAAATGTATCTCCAAGTTCATTCTATATATTTTTTTTACATGTACAATATCCAAAATAACTCTGAAGATTTTTGGTATGCTCACTCTGATGTCTTCTACTTGCTATTTTATTGTGTTTAATTCATTGGCTTACTTTGTGGCCTTACATCACCAATGTTTTTTTCTAATATGTGGTGATTCTTGGTTTATTATTATTATTATTTGAATAGTTTCTTCCATTTTCATTTTTCCTTCTTGTAATCCATTTTTGGGTGTTGTATAAAATGAACAGAATGTACGATGACATGTATGTGCCACCACCGTTGTATCTTCTGGGTATGAGCTGTTCCCTCCCTCCTGGGAATAATTAACTTTCATGAACATCATCTCTGCATTCCCAGAGTTAACCATCACTGCTCCAGCCTAAGATCAAGTGCCACTACTGATGGTTGTTATGGTTCTGGGGCGGAATGGGAGGAATTCAAATTGCCTAACTCTTCCAAATCTATTTTCCCCCTCCGTCACCTTGACAACAAATATTCTCAACTTCCTGGCTGCATCCTGCGTCTGCTGGTGCACATCAGTGCTCTCTGATGCTGCTCCTAATTTTGTAGTAATTACCTTCTCCATGTGTTCTCTGAACTGGTTTCTTCTGACTTGAGATTTCAGCATGTCTGCTTTCGAAATGTTTGGGTTCCTCTCAGTATTTCTATCCAGTGAAATCAGTTTTTATTGTTTTGCTTGACAATTATTCTTATTTTTAACATAATATTGTGCTCCATTAATGGAATGTTGGGAGAGAGAGAGTAGGTACTTATTTCTCCCTTTATTATTTTACTGCAACCCTTTAACTCTCACTGCCTTTCCATTGTCTGTGTTTTAGACTCACGTTCACAAAATATCATAACACTAATGAATAGTGAAACACACATAGACACACATCTCTACTTTCATCATTACTAAGAAATGTAGAATGCCACAAAAAAATGTTATTACCCATGAATGGAGATATAAACACCAAAAAAAATTTCAGAAAATTAGGGAGGACACAAGTTTGTTTACATACTTTGCTTTTGTACAAATTGAGTCAAAGCTGTAGGTATGCTGTTCACTCAGACAGTGTTCACTGTACATGATAGGTATGTATTTACTTGTTCCCTCCACAGCTTGATTTTCATTGAGATATACTTTCATATGTATAACATTGATTCATTAATTCCAATTTGGTATGGAGTACATGTGCTTATCCATTTTTGTGACATTTCGCTTAGAAGAATGGTTTACAGTTCCATCTAGGTTGTCCAAAAAGACACTAGATTGCCATTTTATGGCTGAGTAGTAGTCCATAGTATACTATACCACATTTTATTAATTGGTTCATGTATTGGTGGGTACTTTGGCTGTTTCCACATCTTTGCAATTGTGAATTGTGCTGCTATAAACATTCAGACGCAGGTGTCCTTTTTATAAAATTATCTTTCTTCCTTTGGGTATGTTCTCAGCAATGGGATTACTGGATCAAACCGTAGGTCTACTTTAACTTCTTTGAGGTATCTCCTGTTACTTTTCATAGAGGTTGCACTAGTTTGCCGTCCCACTAACAGTGAGCAAGAGTTCCCTTTTCTCTGCATACACACCAAACACCAACTTTAATAGTGCTCTGACACTGAGACAAGCTTATGGGTACCTAAAGGAAAGCCAGGCATATGAGGAAAGGATACTTAATAGATTCCTTCAAAAAACTAGGAGGGGGGACTTTTATCAAGTTATAAACTAAATTACCCTCATTGCCTTCAGCTAGAGAGGTTCAGGAGCAAAACAGCAAAAGACTGAACACGTATTTGGGATTTGGTAGAGCACAGCCTTAACTACAGGAAGGCAGCTGGAAAGAGAGCAGAAGCAAAAGTGAGAGACATGGGGTAACATTTTCTCCAGGGGCAAAAAGAAGTAAACAAGGCTATATATCTATATATCTATATATCTAAATCTATATCTATATCTATATCTATCTATCTATCTATCTATCTATCTATCTATCTATCTATCTATCTATATATATATATAGAGAGAGAGAGAGAGAGAGAAAGAGAGAGAGAGACAGGGAGAGAGAGGGATTAACTATCTTACAGATATGAAGTAGAAACAATATTTATAGCCAATACTGAAAAAGGTCATCACTAAATAATATAAAATTTAATAAACTGACAGAGTGGATGCTTTTGAACTTGAAACCCTGTGTAGGCAGAATAATACTTCCCAAAATTACCAACACCTTCAACTATAAAAACTGCAAATATGTTTCCTTACAGGACAAAAGAAAATGAAGGATGCAAAGGGTTAAGATTTGAGTATCAATTGGCCTTCAAATAAGGAAATTATCATGGATTTTCCAGAAGAGCCCATTTGAATTCCAAAGGTCCTTAGCAATGGAAGAGGGAAGCAGAAGAGCAAATAACAGGGTGTGATATGAGGAAGACCCAACCTACCAGTGATGCATTTAAGGATCCAGAAAGAAGGCCATGGCTAAAGAATGCAGGTGGCCTCTAGAAGCCTGAAAGGGAACAGATTCTCCCATAGAACCTTGAGAAAGAAACTCAGCCTGGTGCCACCATGATTTTAGCTCAGTGAGAGTTGTGTGAGACTCCTGAACTACTTAGTGCAACAGAATAAACCGTTGGTGTTGGAAGCCATTCCATTTGCAGTCATTTTTAATAGTAGCCATAGAAAACTAACAGAAACTCCTTTTATGAAAAGAGTAAGGTTAGTAATCATATCAAACAAACTCTCCATATATCTATCTCAAAAAGAAAAAGAAAATGTAAACTAGGCTGGTGGTGCATGCCTGCACCTGAAATTCCAGCTAATCAGGAGGGTGTAGTGGGAGGATCATTTGAGCTCAGGAGTTTGAGACCAGCCTGAGCAATATACTGAGGCCCATGCCTTTAAAAAATAAAAATTGAAAAAAGAGAGAAAATCCAGATCAATATATTTCATCCAATAATTATTACGCATCCAAAACACACTGCACGTGCATACAAACGCACACACATATATGTGCACAAAAACCAGAAGCAAATCTTGTTACTGTTACGTGAGGTAAATGTCAAAAATAAGCATTCTGAGATTTTAAAAAGCAATAAAAAGGTTCCCTTGAATCATATAATCAAAACTGAAGGCCAACAGTAAAAATAGAAATACATGCAAAGAAATTTGATTGGATTCAGGAAGGTAAAGGAAAAGAAAATATTAGAAATAAGTAATAAATTATAAGTTGTCAAGTGAAGAGTGACTACAATGAAGTCTAATAAGGCAAATTTAGAGTCAAGAGTTCAATTTGTCATCACAGTGTTCTCCTATACTGAGCTAGTCACTAAGGTACATTCTAAGAGAAAATAAAACAACAAAAGAAACAAAAATAAAGAAATGGAAAGTTTCAAAGGTAAAAGTGTTTGAAGTGAAAGACAAGCTAAGAAAGTCCTTACTATACTTGGATATTTTAAAGAAGGAATCAAACAACTGACTGATACAAAAAACACTCAGGCAATGATTAAAAAAAAAAAACTTTAAAACTACTTTAAATAAACCTATGGAAATGGCCCATCATTTACCTTAAAAACAATGGGCCATAAAAATCAACCCTGAGGCATACTTCATTAAAAGTTATAGATTTTACTAATGAGAACAAAATTCCTGGAAACTCTAATAAAAATATCAAATTGCTTAAAAATGTATGAAAATTAGTCTGGCATTAGATTTCTGAAATGGTACATAGATAAGTGGGCAATTAAATGGTACCATCTTAAGAAACTCAAGAAATAACATGTATGCCAGGTCTTTATATTTTACCAGATTGCCCTTCAAGTATAAACCTGCCAAAAATGCTTCAGAACAATGAAAACTCAGTTCTATTGCCTATAACAATTCTTTAGGATTCTAGTAGAGTGTATATCTCATCAAAACAAGAGATGATCAGGGAAAGTTCAGTAAAGACCAGATACTAAGATTTAATATATTTAATAGTATAAAAGAGAAGAAAACAAGGATGCACTATACAATAAATAATATTATATATAATTATATCTGATTCTGCATCCTTGTTTCAGAAATCTAATGTCAGATTAATTGTGTTCTCATCAGTAAAACTTTTAAAGTTATTTTTTTAATTTCTGCGTGAGCGTTTTATGTATTAGTCAGTTGTTTGATTTCTTTTTTAAAATATCCAACTATAGTAAGGGCTTTCTTAGCTTGTCTTTCATTTCAACCACTTTACCTCTGAAACTTTCCATTTCTTTATAACTTTTATATATGAGCGTGTGTGTGATCTCAAGGTTCTCAAAGAAACAAACATTAGGATATATGTGTAGAATATATATGTATGTATGTATGTATATATATATATACATATATATAATTTTTTATATATCATACATGTAACGCACTTTATAGCTATATTTCTACTATCTATAGGAACTGGATCATGTAATCATGGAGGCCAAGAACTCTCACAATCTGCTATCAGTGAGCTGGAGAACCAGAAAAATTGCTGCTATAATTTAGTTCAAATTTGAAGACCTGAGAAATAGGAGTACCAACATTCCAGGGAAGGAGAAGACAAATGTCTTAGATCAAATAGGAGCAAATACAGCATTTCTCTGCCTTTTTGTCTTATTCATACCCTCAATGGGTTGAAAGATGCAACTCATATTGGAAAGAGTGATCTACATTGCTAGCTCTACCAATTCAAATGCTATTGTTTCAAAAACACCCTCACAGACAGATCAGAAATAATGTTTACCAAATCTCTGAGCATCCCTTAGCTCAGTCCTAAGTTGATATACAATATAAACTCGCACAATATATAAGCATTCTGTATTTTGACAAAATAGAAAAGTACCTAAAATATGGGTGAAAGCGTGGGAAAGAAAGAATAAATTAGACTATGGCCAATGGCTCTTGTGTTTGCGATAAGTGAGCATCCAAGGACATTATTAAAATTGATTTACCAAGATGTAAAACATTAGGTAAGAAAATGATATGCTATAAGAAATGTGCAGAAAGAAAGGATCCCACTATCACATAATAATAAATATTTCTAAATACTAAATATATTTTACATGCAGAACCAAGCCAATGCATAGAAAAAACACAGCAAATATAATCCATTAACATAGTAAATATATATACATGCTGCCAGCTATTAGCATAGCAACTGTAGACACATCTAACACTGTTACACACATATATATATACAGTTTAATTTATGTACATGAATTACACTGTATATATGTGTATGTATATATATAATACATATACAATTATACATATAAATATGAGATAAAATAATATGAATATAGAGACCAAACTGATTCATATCAATAAAGGGAATGAGCTTAATTCACCTATTCAGGAAATTAAATTGGCTCATAACACAAAAATTAATTCTTATTTTACATTAATTAAAATATTATTAAAATATTATCTTAAGTGTTTTATGAAAGAATGGCATGAGTTAAAGAGTTTATAGTCATGTAACAGTTTTGTTGTAGGAAAAGGATAGCAGAATAACAACTGATATACAGGTGTAAATTTATTTGTCCTCCCATCTTTGAGAAGCTTGTTGTATTCATGTCTCAAACATCCACTGGCAAGAATAAGAAGCACCTTAGCAATAATTGGGAGCCCAATTTCTCCTGAGGGAGATTTCTTCTACTGGGCTAGTCATGGACACATTCTAATTATGTGGACAGCATTGACCATTACATTCCTTCCCAAACACACAGGCACAAACTGTGAGTCCAATTATTTTTCTTAAATCATGCTGACAGACTGATATATCCTGCTTTGAAACAACTCCCCAACCATGGTTGTTAGAATATTACCTATTTTTAGTTAACAAATTTCATGTATTGGCTGTGAGTCATTAGTTCTGGTGATAAACATACTAGACCAGCTAATATTAAACCACAATATGTAATTCTGCATATAAAAGACACTCTAAAGCAAGGAAATAATGTAAAAAAAAAAAAAAAAAAAAAGCCTAACAACATTGGAATAAGGAAATGAAAACCATTGATATAGAAACCCTAAGAAATCAGAAGTTAAGAAATCAGAAGTTGCCATCTGGACTGATACCTGGTAGGTAAGTTTTTGTTAAAACATAAACATTTAATAATTGAAGGACGTATGTAGTACTAAAGGCTTTATAATAATACATAACAGTTATGAATATCTGTCCGAAACGACAGAGTTAACACTTACATAATGTAGAGATGCAAGAAACATGGAATCATGCTACTGACAGGAGACGTCAATATTCCACACTTTATTACAAGACAGTTCAAGTAAAATAAAAATAAGAATGTAGATGACAGGTAGATAGACAAATAGGTGGATGGATGTATAGTTAGAAAGACTAAATAGAATCTGAGAAAATATTAATAGTCCACACCTGATTATGAAGGTATACACAAATACAGTTATATTCTTCTAATTAATTTTAATTTTAATTAGTTCAAAAGTTACAAAATTTGTTGCATGCCATTAGAAAGGCATTATTTATCAACTTTTCTTACTTCAGTATTCATATACATTTATGAAAATTTAGTGTGGGTTAAGTCAGACTTATTTGGAGAATTTTGCTCTATAAATTAAGAATAAAAGGAATCACACACTAGGTCTTCATGTGGAAATAAATCATTTCAACTCCACAAAGCCAAGAAGTGTTTGAGGATAAGAAGAAACTATATCTGCATCTTCTTTCAGGTATTTTAACCTTGTACTGCAAATCTTTACATATGTCCTAAGGAAATATTTGTTTTCTCTCCTTATCCATTCTACAATTTGATTTTCTCAAGTTCAGAGAGCTACCAAGCCACTGTTCTCACAGAAGCAAGTTTTTTTATCTCATTTTTTTGTTCTGTCTCTAATAGTCTCAGAATATATATAACCCAGAATAGAGGTAAGTATAAATGTATGGTCAGCATTCTTGAATAAAATTATTTGATTCCCTGTCTGCCACTAAATTTCTCAAACAGACTAGTAAAATTGAATTTTCAAAGTTTCATACTCGAGTAGTAAGTCTAAGTTAGAGAGAGAAATAAAGTCTAAATTTCTCCCAATCCATCCATAAATACTGAGGAACTGAGCAACTCATAACAAGTAAAAGGAGAAACAGTACTATATATGGGTCCAATGGACCCAAGGTATATTTTTAAAATAGCAAAAATTGGCCATACTCCCTGACCAGTATCCAAGTGGGATACTCCCATGTTCCCTTTATTTTACTTACGAATTTATATGGTTCTAACCATCCAGAAAAATCATCTCATTACTATGAAGTTCCCCCTACAAATTGTTTTTATCTTAAATGGAATAAGGCTGAGATTGTGTTAGTTTCTATACTTTCACTGTGAACAAAAAAATAGTACCCCAATTAAGTCTTGCTAATTTTTAGCAATCTCTTTACCCTCCTTCTACCATCCAGTTCCACAATCTATCATTGAAATAGTGTCTACTCAACATGACCATCTTCCTAAGCTTCTTACATTAGATAAGAGATTTAATTTTCATGGACAATATAGGATTGACTAGAAGGCCTGCTCTAGACAGAGGTGATTTGTAGATGATTTATGTTCAGATTATTTCCTATTTTTATGAAAGTTGTAATTTTGGGAAAGTTACTTAAACCCTTTCTATGTTGGCCTCCTCATATGTAAATTAAGGACTAATAGTATCGTTTTATTTTTCTGGTTTCTCACATTAATGCTAGTCAGTTATTTGTCTATGTGTCTATGTCTTCCACTGAAACCTAAGTATGTCAAGACAGCACAGAGAAGAATATGTAGCAACGGAAGTAAGCTGAGCTCTTACTGCTTTTGTTCAAGGATATTTGCAAATTTTGATGATAAACTTCTAATTTTCATGACCTCAACTAACAATGGAGACAAATCAAAATCTGGGAACTAGCTAATATTTGTAGATAAAACTGGAAAACCAAAGGATTTTACTATCATGGTAAAAGTAACTTAAACCAAGCCTACACCTTCTTACCTTACCAAAATGCTACAGGAAGATTACCTTGATTTTGTGAAGGTCAGACAACAGGGGAGCAGGCAGTCATGTTTGAGAAATAATAGCATGAACCCACACTCACATGGATTTACCTCTGAGTCACATCATTTGGATGGGTCAAAGTCTTGAGCTGTGAATTAAGTTCACAGTTTTTGTTTGTTTGTTTGTTTGTTTTTTGACAAAGCTAAATCCATAGAGGAAATGAGTTGAGAAATATATCTTCATTCTAAACCTCAAATAATTCCTAAAAATATTATTTCAAAGCTAATAACCACACCACTATCTAAGATATGATGACTCTCAAAAAAGAGTATTTTGACCAGGAACAGAAAGAATGAAAAACAGATTTTCAAAGGCTTCAGATATTGACATTATTGGTTGATTGGTTGATATCACATGGATATCCCTGTCTGCCATGAGAAGGACATTTGATAGCTGCTGGGTTGCTGGGTAGCTATTAATAGCAGAATGAGAAGTAAAACCAAACTTCACTTGAAACAGATCTACAGATTACTGAGAGAGAGTAACTATTGAATTTATGATAAGCAACTTAGATTTTGGGACTGTATATAGTGCAACATTATTATAGGCAAAACATGACCATCAAGCAACAATAAATACAGAGGTAAAATCCATAGCCATCTTGACAAAATATGAATCCAGGGCAATTCAAATATTGCTGAAATCAAACAAAGAGAAGTTGCCTCACTACATCGATTTGCCTAAGAATCAAATTCACTGCCTTTGTGGTATTATGTTATTATTATGACTCTTATAGTTCTAAGATGTATTATGATAAGTAGATGTTTAATTTGGAGGGGAGGAGTTAACTGTTTAAATAAAATAGAAGAAATAAAATAATTTTTATTTTTAGTATTTTATCTTACCAGTAGATAATTATTTTTACTTAATCAACCAACAACAATTTATAAGTATATTCATATTCATTCTTATGTTTATTACCCCTAATATAAGGCAATCTAAAAATACTATAAAATCCTCATTTATTTGAATTATAATTAATAATGTATATTCATTGATAGTCATTCTGAGTGAAAATGTGTATTTGTTAGAATTCTTAGAAAGGCAGCTGCAATTTCCATATTATAGGAATATTGGCTAGATATGTGATTCAAATACTACCTTTTTAAAATTAAAAATATCATTCTCCATAGCAACACTTTTGACAGAAATCTTCTCATTGTCATTATTATTCAGAAACATCAAGATTATTTATTCCTCCCAATAGTAAGGATGTCTCTAAGAGCACTAACGTTAGAACTGAGACACTTTTGTTGCCAAGCTCCACTGTGTAATAGAACTTTAAGAAATTACACTTAACTCATTGTCCCTGGATTTTCCCTGTATATATAATAAAGATAATAATAGTACTTACTTTAGTTAGTCATTGTGACAATGAAATATATTAGTATATGTAAAACACTGAATAATTCTGGCATATGACAGTCAAATAAATTTTAGTTGCTATGATCATTATCAACACTTGTCATCACCATCAAGATCTTCTTATTCATTGCTGTTCCAGTAAATTAAACACATGGTTACAATTCTATGCGGAAGCTTACTAAGCACACACCTTAATGATACTGTGCATAATTGACATTTTATATATTCACATGTACCACTAAAAAGATGCATCATTAGGCTTTAAGTCAGTGGTTCTCAACCTTCCTAATGCCATGGTCACTGGCATTAGGAAAGTTGAGAACTACTGCTTAAGTGATTTGGAGAAGAACATTTGTGTTTGTCTTAATTTATTTATTTTCTCTTTTTAAACAAAATTTTAAAAAATGTATATGATTGGATATGTCAAGGTAAATAATTAATTGTGTCCAATATTCTGTGTAAGGAATGTGCAGGAATTTGAATTTTATAGATAGAGAAATGAAGGCATAATAAAATTATCGTAATTTAAATTGTTTACTTTGTCAATAAAAAAAGTAAATTTCCCTTTCTTTATTCCTATTTCAAAAATAGAGTTTATAGAAGAGCGCATGGAGTTTGTGATTCCCTCCCTCCAGTCATCTCTGTGCTGTCTGCTAAGGCTATCACTTTTGGGAAGATGATGTAAGAAAGTTTCAATATATAGCTGGCATAATTGTGCATAGCTGCTGTCAAGAATTCCTAGGCAGAGACTGTCATCTTAAAAGGTTACTGTGACATTTCTAGAATATGTTTTTTTTTTTTCCAACATGAATGAAACATGTTGCCTTTTTGGTTGAGGGTGGGAAAGGCATGGAATCTGACATTTTCCACACTGCCAAAATTAGAAAACAAAGTATTGGAATGCCAAGATTAATCAATCACTCAACAAGTATTTAGGTGATAGCTACTACGGGGTCTAGTGCACTGCTGAAACTAGCATTTTATCAGGTTTAAGTTCTCAACCACATGTCACCTAAAAATTGAGGAGTTGCTTTACTCTAAATTACATAGACCTGCCCAGATAACGTAATATTCATACATTGGAAGCACTAAAGGACCTGTGCCCTTTAGATGAATATTTTCTATACTCACATGTATTATTGTACAAACTGCATTCAAATTCTGACTATAAGAAATTTTAAATTTCTGAATACCCAGAAATATGAAACTTAATTATGTAGTTAAGACATTAGATCATAATTACAAGCAAATAACTTTGCAAACCTAAAACCCTACCCTGGCTAAGAGAAGAGTGAAAGAATCGCCAGGGGCAGAATCAATAACTCGATTTGACTGTATTTATACAAAAGTGAACTGATGTTAACAAAACCATTTAGGAAAAAATGTATGTAAGTGTAATGGAAATAAAGGTAAACTGTAAGACAGTGGCATGAAGTCTACAAATTGAGATAAAGTTCCTTTAAAATAACTTCAATTATAGAAGGAAAGAGGCAAAGATCATGTCAGGAGTCTCAGACATGCTTCTAAATACTTCATACTGTGTGGGAGGTTTTTTCAGATAAATTTGGGGATGAAGTTTCGGTGCTATCCTTCCTGTGAAGTTGTAAATGTCATGTTCCAAATTCAGGATAACTCCACAGCTGGAAAAAAAAGTTACAGACTGGTCTCCCAGTTTTCTATTATGCTTTTGTTAATCTTCAATCCTTTACTAATATGACCTTTAATTTAGAAAAGAATAACTATCATGATACTTTATGAATAACCTAAAATATCCTATTTGTAATATAATGGAAATTCTAAGGATGGACAAATTATCTTTACTTGCTTTTTGTGCTTTCTTTTTGGTTTGATTAGATTTGTGAAAAGTATCTTTTTTTCCCTCCTCTTTGCTTACTTTGTTGCAAAATCTGAAAATAAAACACTCTAAATATAAATGTGAATGCTGTATTTGTAGCCTTAAAGAATTGATGAGATTGTCAGAAGAACGAAATAATAATCATAAAATATTGATAAATATTTGGAGTAAAATAATATACACATATCATTTTGTTGGGGTATGTGTGTGTATGTATATATATTTTATATATGGTTTTGATGATTTAAAAGGATCTGAAATCTAAACTGTATTTTTTTAATTTATTTTTTTTTTAATCAGTAGCATACTTTTGATCTCAAGGATCTCTGTTCCAAAAAATATCAATTCTCTTTGCTTCGTTTCCTAGTAATTATGCCCTAAAACAAACAACCCCACCCCTCAAAATATAGAAAGCAAATAAACCCAAAGATTGGACCTTTTGGCCAGGCAGCAGGAATTTTTAGGACTCTGGTAGTCTATTTCACTTTGACATTCTTTTCCATCATAATCTCCTCAAAACGTCCATGCGCTACAGTCCCTTTATTTGACTTTTCTCACTATTGGACTATTAAGTTCCTAAAAATTCCTATTCAGATGACAAGTACATCAGAATCGAACCTGAAAAGAGACTCAAACTCTGATGTTAGTACTTATGTTAATTCCCACTGTTGTAGTCATCAATACTTCACAAATGTCCCAGGCACATTTGTAATATAATATAATTTTATTTAAAGCAACACTTTATCTTTCTCAGATTGATGTGCTGTGTAAGATTTATTTCTATTTTCCATACAAAAACTTCAACCTAAATTATCATTGACTTTCATTTATATTTAAAATGATGGCTCCTCATCATGTTAGCTTCTGGAAGTAAAAGGGTTATCAAAAAATAAACAAGAAATCACTAAAGCATCTTTTATAACTCTGAATAGTTTGCTATCTAAAGAAGAAGGCATAAATATTACATGCACGCATTTAATATATATATATATATATATATATAATATATACTTAAAACTCAGTAAAATATGTGATTAATCTAATAGTAAAATATTTGTTAATTCTTTCAACAAATGTTTGTTGAACACCTAGAAAGACACGATTCTATGTTTGGGGTCATGCTGATGAACAAAACAAACAAAATGTACACGCTCGTGAAATTTACATTCTCTGGGAAAGAGACAATTGGAGTAAACAGTTAAGTCATATAATGTGTTCAGAAAGTGATAGTGTTGGGAGAAAACAAGTGCATATAAAGGAGGATTCAGAAAAATTCTACGATTGTTCAGTAGAGGGACAAGGTAGACCTCAACTGAAAAATAGCAACTGATCAACAATTACAGTAAGGTGTGGGGATGTGCTAGAGGAAGGGGAAATGGTCAGTGTGAACAATTGAAGTCAGAAAAACTAAAAACAGAGAAGGTGGAGAAATGTAAACAAAAGTCAGAAGAGTAGAAGAAAGGTCCAATGAGTATGGCCACATAGGAAATACATGTAAAAAAAAAAGACTTTTCTGAGCTCAATGTTGACAGTGTATAAATGGGGCAAGATGGAAATAGATTAATTAGAAAGTTAATTGCCTTAACAGTCGAGGTAAAGAGTGTGTTGGTGGCTTGGGTCAGAGAAGAGTCATGGTCAGAAGTTGTAGGATTCTGGGTGTTTTAAAAATGAAATGAATGTAACTGTTTGCAGGTGGGATTTGCAAGAAAAAGTAGTATACAGTTTGACTCCAAGGTCATGGAGCTTGAGAAGCTCATGAAGAAAGCATTGCCAATGATGAAGCAGATAGCAGGTGAAGGAACTTCGGGGTGTGTTTGATGGGAAAATCTGTGGCCATTGTCAAGTGTATGATCCTTCTATTAAGTAGTAGTTATCTCTGGAATTTCAGGAGAAATTCAGTTTAAATGATATATTAGCTTGTCACAAGCTTTATAATCATTATTAAACCCACACAGCAAGGAGAAAAAGTAAGTAAGTAATCATGAGCTGAGATTGAAGGTACTGGAATTAGGGGAAGGTATTGTTCCTTAATAGTAATTTGAAAATGAACCTCCAAGCACGTGGGCTTCAGTGAAGTCTTTGACAAAGAGAGTAGTATGTGATAATCATTTTTTGCTTTGGAAAGATCATTAATCTACATGGGTTTTATTTTATTTTATTTATTTATTTATTTTTTGAGAATAGATGGATTGGTAGGCATTGATATTTGCAGGAGAAGGAGAACTTTAGAAACAACTACAGGAACTATTACATTTACGTTTACAGTTGTCGAAGTGAAAAATATAAGGGGCCATCATCAATGAGAACATCTCTGCACACTGAAGTCCTTAGCAGCTCTACTGAGTGATTCATTAATCATATATACCACTAAGATATTAATGCATTGGATAACTTATTGTAGTAAATAATTATAATCTAAGTGAATGGCAAAAAACTGACAGAGTGGTCCTCCATCATGGTGACTTGGAAAATTGAAAAAGAAAAAAGAATCTAAAGTAAAAGAAAATTTATGTGATAGAAACAAGAGATGACTAAGCTAAATACACAAGGCCTCAAGTTTAGCTTAAACAACTGTATTTGATGCAGAGGCAATTAGGGGCTGACTCTAGGTAGTAGTTGGGAATTACGTTGGAGAGATCTAATGAAATTATTTTTAATATTATGAATAATTATCATGTGCCAGGTACTGCGCATTGAGGGTAGAATGGGAAGAAAGAAAGACTCCATCCTTGAATTAAAGGAATGCACAGATCTTTATCAGTTTCATTTCTTACTTTCCACCTTGTATGACATTCTGTTATTTCTGAAAACACTGGAAACATTTGCTATACAATAATTCCCTTAGGCACAGGGTTTATATTCAAGTCATCTTTTTGTACCCTTAGTTCTTTTTTTTTTTTTTTTTTTTTTTTTGTACCCTTAGTTCCATCAAAAAAGCTGTGGATCTATGAACTTTATCTCATTTTATTCTTCAAAGAAAGCCTCTTAAGTAAATAATGATCATGATTCATAACTGTGTGGTAAATGATTGCAGAGATGTCTTGGCCCTGCCATGACTTCATCCTTCTATTTGAACAAAAGAACCTGAAATGAGTAAGGGATTTTGAAAAGTGGCCCTGTTTTCTTGTTAAATAGACATGCTTGGCTGAAATTATTTAATGATAATACGTGAATCTAAGTGTGTTTGTAAACCAGGAACATGAATGATTTCTTTGACTGTTTTATGGAATGAATCTATCATAGTCATAGTTTATATGCACATACATGTGTATATAAGGTATATGTAATTATATACAGACATTTAGGGAGATATATTGATATATAAAATCAGATATGTGGTATCTTTAATCTGTAATCATGAATCTTAGGGTATTTTTTCCATTTTAAAAGACCCTAGACATCTAATTGCTTGTAGACGTATAAATCTACAAATGTCTGCATTCCTACAGTCGTGTAACAGTACCTACTTGATATATATAGAGAAACTTCTTCGTGAGAGCATGCATTTATCTTTACAAAAAACTGCTTTGATATTTTTGTAGAAAAGTAGAACCAGAATTAATAAACTGAGTCACCATTTCTAATGAACAAAAAGTTTTATAAATCATTTTATTTATCTGAATGTTTAAACCAAGAAAAGAAAAAACAGAATGATTTATTTATTCTGAGTTTAAAAAAGCTAATAAACTAAAAGTTAAGCATTAAATAATTTTATTAATTCAAAACTTTTTGATCGCTATTACTATTATTTTCATCTTCATTACAGAATAATTATACACTAATATAAAAGAAGTATATGATTTATTACATCTCTAAAGTTTAGAACATCTTTGATTTTATAATAGATGATCAATAAATATTTGAAAAATGGTGTAAATGGATGAATAAATGAAAGACCCATATTTATTCAATAAAATTAATTATATGATAGTGAGACACAGTTGCTTATTCACCATGATAAAGAAATTTTGGACATAGAATAATCTATATAGTGGGTATTCCTCTGGGCGAGTACGTGACTCTGACTTAGTTCAAGCAGGTCACAGTGTCAGTATACATTTTAAATTATAAATTAATTTGCAAAAAAATTTAACACACCATCTTCATTATCAACCAATAGGATATCTATTGTTGAATAATATCTGCACAAGGAAGCCCTTATATTGACAAGAAAAAGCTGCTAATCAATTTTCTTAAAGGTATTTTTTGAAGACCTGGTTTAGATGATGCTAGAGATCAATCCTTTAATTAAAAAATGATGACAAAATAAATGGCAGAGGAAATTAGTTTCACTTTGAAATTATCAGATGAGGAAAATTAAAAAAAATTCTTCAAATACAAATTCGAGTTATTGACCTCTAATGTTAATAAAAATAACTAATGATGGAAATTTTAAAACTAATTTTAAACTAAATGTGTTATTTTGAATTATGTGAAATGCTCATAAGATATACCTTCCCTTATTTTCCCATTGTCTACTTATTTTATTTTTAATGAATAGCCTTTCTAAAATATTGAGGATTTTTTCCTTCTTCAGTTCAACACACATGGGCAAACTTTTTGTTCCTTAGATTATGTCCTCTGAATTTGAATAATGAGCCTTCAGTATCTATGAAGGGTCTCTTGGGATAGAAGATAACTTCCAAATCAAGTCTTCACTACAATCTGATGTGTCCACAGCCTTATGACATGACTATATGTTTAACAAGACCACATGGGTTGTTTTTATTTTATAATTTGACTACTATGAAAACTAAAATATCTGTGATCAGAGTGATATGGGCCCTTTCAGCAGGAAATTTGGGGAAAAATTTACATTTTAAGAAGATTGAAATAATTAATTCTGGATTAAAGACTTGTCAATGTTGCATGCTGCATCACTCCAAATGCATAGCATTTTTACTAATTAGAAAGCACACCGATCTTCACTATTATTTATAATATACTCAGCAGAGAATGGCACTTCTTAGTTTAGGACCAACAAAGTGCTTCATGTATAAATAAAACATGATGTAGAGCTTGAGAAATAAGGAATCAGTGCCAGCTAACCTCTATGATTTTAGAAAGTCTGGATAATGAACTACCAGTATTTTAATTAATTTATTTTTTGCTTTCCATGGAATCATTTCTTGACTAAAAAGCAGACTTTCTTACAAGTAAGTGTATAATGCATCTTTGAAAACTGCATATAATTGCAATGCTGTGTCTTAATGGAATATTCAGTATTATTACTGTCATTAGTAGGCATTTTCAACGTCACCACAGGAGGTAAGTATATTTTCCATTAAACGGCTATTTCGGTCTGAAATCTGTCTGAAGTATTATTGCCTATAATCCTCAATAGCATGAATGCCTTACAAAAACGAGAAAATGTTTTATTCTTTTAGATATTATTTTAATGAATATGAACAAAATGAAATTACTGCATTGGTATACTTGGCATAAGGGTAGCCATCTTTTACGTTTGTGTAAATGACAAACTTTCATATGTTCTGCAAATGACTATTTCTAAGATGAAGAGTTTTTCACATCTCGTAGCATAAAAAAGACTCATTTGAAAAGTAATTCTTACTTCAATCATATTAATTTGGTTGGAGCTTTCAGTACTAATATAATGACACTATGTTCTTACCTGTATATACAGATACACACACATATACATATACATAAAGATAGATAAAACGTAACTCTGTGTCAAGATATTTAATTCGTGGAGATAGCCTTAAAGGAAAAAACAAACTGGAGACAAGGTAGTTGTAAAAACTGGTTTATTTCTTAAAAATAAATACAAAAATATAAATATAAAACATTAGCAGATAGAATTTGATGAAATGAAATTGCACAAACATTTGTATACCAGGTTGCATATTACACCTACTAACACCACATGTACATTTTTTAAATTCAATGTACAGAACAGGATATACCTTGAAATGTTTCTTGACCTTTTTAAAAGCTTCATTTGCAAGGGCGGGACATGTATCTAACAGAAGCGGTACGTTCGTGAGGTTGCTTAAGGGAGAACCATCCTGTTCACGCTTTTGAAATGATCTTTTATTTACTAAGATGGACAACACTGAATTTCCATAGCTTTGGCTCTTGGAAGTGATTAAATAAAATGTCATATATATTCCATGAGACATCCTACAGGAGAGAATTAATGTAACTAATGAACAAATCAAGAAGTAAAGGAGAAACAATTGTGCTGAGTGGCAGGAAAATTCTCGTGAATATCAAATACTGTGAAGTGGAGACAGCGTCGATCCAGGTCCTTCCTCGCGTCTGAACGCAACAGGGACCCTCGGTTAGGAGTCTTTGTCACTTTCCCCGCCACCATACATTTCCGCCAGCTTGTTAAACCGGGGGCCCCACTCCCGGAGGTAATCATAGTTTTGGTCTCCTTCCGTGGTCCCTGATTCCAGGGAACTCAGAGACTCGGCGACGGACTCGGTTCCTTCGTAGGCGTAGGTGGCCAGGGAGTCGTAGGGGGGCGCGGTGGGGTCAAGGTCGTGCTCTTTCAGCCTTTCATTAATGAAATCCCGCACGTCCGTGTTGTCCGCAGCTGTGGGAGTCCTTCTGGGGATGAATAACGTCTCGGGGATAATATCTCGCCGCAGCTTTTTTTCCTCGATAGCAGCGGGGTTCCTCAGGGTGCCGATGTCGAAGGCCTGCGTGTCCTCCTCGCCGCCCCCCTCGTCGTTGTAGCTGACGATGTTGTCCCGGATGTCCTCTTTGGACAAGATCAGGGGCTCTTTCTTTCGTTGTCTCTTCAGAGCTGCAAACAGTACTACTATAACTTGAAAAAGACAAGAAGGAGCGTTAGTTCATTCAAGACACCACAAATAGTGAGTGGAAGGAAGGGTTATAGAAGCATTGGAGTTACCTAGGCTTTTCATAAAGGTTAGAATTTAAGAATAACTTTGCACTTGAGGGGCTTAGAGGAGGAGATGTTGGAGGGTTTTGCCAGGGTGGTTAGTGCTTAGGATCAGTGTTTCTAATTTATTTTATTTTTTAAATATTTATTTATTTATTTATTTTTTTATTGTGGAGAAGGGGCGGGGAAAGAAGGCGGGGGAAGAGGTGAGTGACAGAGTCGGGCCAGTGGCATGGTACCACATTGGCTGTATCTAGGTAGAGGCAGTTTCAGGCCGCGCCTTGCTGAGTCGTTGCTACGCGGAAGTAGCTCGATGGGTCTGCTTCTAGTCAGGCTCGGGAAGTTGCACTAGGCCTCCTCTGTTTTTACCATTACTTCCCCCTTCTCTTTTTTAGATTTTGGTCACTTGTAAAGATAATGGAATCAGATTAGGAGAAACCTTGTTGTTGCATGTTTCTGAAAAAAATGTCAAGGGTAACGACACAGTATATTTACATACTACTTGCAAAATACACCTCTCCCTTCAGGAGAGTAGTAGTATGTGGTAGTATGTAAATATGCTGTGTCTGCTTATCCTTCAAACCATGATTTGGTTAAAAAATTATTCTTGGCGGGGTGTGGTGGCTCACAGCTGTAATCCTGGCACTCTGGGAGGCCAAGGCAGACAGATTGCTTGAGCTCATGATTTTGAGATGAACCTGAGCAATGAGAGAGATCCTGTCTCTAAAAATAGCCAGGCCCTGTTGCTGGCTCCTGTAGTCCCAGCTACCTGAGAGGTTGAGACAACAGGATTGCTTGAGCCCAAGAGTTTGAGGTTGCTCTGAGCTATGACACCACAGCACTCTACTCAGGGTGACAGTTTGAGAGTCTGTCTCTAAAAAATTAAAAAAAAAAAAATAGATATATTTAATATTTCTTTATATATATAGAAATATATATATTTCTTTTACATTGAAACTTTAGTTAGGTTCATATTATTTTGGTTCCTATTTCATATCTTAAATAATCTCTATTCTTATCAAACATTTAGAGAGTTGACTTGAATTCTTATTAAAATGTGTACACATAGGATTTCTTCCCTTCTCAGCATTTGCTCAGGTACCCTGACAGGCCTTGAAGAGCTGCAATCTTTAAGGAAGGACAGCTGTGTGATGTTAGGTGACAGGCCTCAGAATTAGACAGGTAATCCAATTGAAATAACAGTGATCAGACCTATGAGAAGCATAAAACCATCTTCAAATCACAAAGAAATATAATGGGGAAGTTTAAAAGAAAAGAGTAACCTGCCAATTTGTTTGTCCTTCACATTATTGTTGTGTGTACTGATTGCATTTTTTTCACAGTCAAAACTTATATTGGTAAATATTTTTCTTTTCAGAGATCCAGGCTAAGTTAGAAATTTTGTATGAATATTTCATCTTGAGCAAGTTTCTTTGACTCATTGTTTTTCAAAAACAGAAACCTCTTATTTGAACGAGATGCTTCTCATAGAAAATCTTCACACACCCACCATTGACTCATGTACCTTTAACTATAATACTTAGACTGGAAGATGTTGGAAGATTTCCTTAAAAAATCGGCCATTTGAGCCTGAGTGTGATGGCTCACACCTGTAACCTTAGCACTCTGGGAGGCCAAGGTGGGTGGACTGCTTGAGCTCAGGAATTTAAGACCAGGGTGAACAAGAGTAAAACCCCATCTCTACTAAAAATAAAAAACTCACCCAGTGTTGTGGCAGGCACCTGTAGTCTCAACTATTCAGGAGGCTGAGGCAAGAGGATTGCTTGGGCCCAAGAATTGGAGGTTGCTGTGAGCTATGACACTATGGCACCTTACCTAGGGTGACAAAGTGGGACTGTGTCTCAAAAAAAAAAAAAAAGTCATTTAATCACTTTAAAGTAAATTTAATTCTCAGAAATATGCAGGGGCATTGATTAGAATTGGAAATAAAATATTGGGAAATGTAACTAATTCATTGCAAAATGTTTTGTCTAAATATGGGTCTCTGAAATGTGTTTACTATCCCATATACCATTTAATGAAGCATTCAGATTAACTTCATTTTCCAGAGATAACTAACCTTGAACAATTTATTCACATATAGAATCAGATAAGCATTAAACTACTTCCCAGGCTATTGATCAAAATCTCTTTCCTTCTCAATCTCAACATATATTAAAAAACATATATTAAAGTAAATTCACTATTGAATAAGTGATTTGACCAATTTGTACTACATGTAAATATGAAGTTTAAAAGCTTAATGTTGAGAAAGTAATATGTAAAATTGCATTTTTGGGAAATTTTATAATAAAATTTGGTTATTTTTTACTGGTTGTTCTAGCACCCTGCTCACCATATGTTCTGGATTGACTGAACATGCCTAATTTATTGCTCCTGAGAATCTGCTTCAAAATAATCAGATAAAGTGTTATAGCATCTCTCTATACTGAAGAATCTACTAGCCATCACTGCATAGTGATGGGTTTTCTGTCTCTGTATTTTGATTCAGTCTATTTGTAGACAGAGGACCAATTTAAATAAAGACACACACCTTTGTATTTTTTTTGTCAATGATAGTATGCATTGGGGAAAAAAAAGAGACTTAAGGTGTCATTAGTTGGTGAAAACAAATAGTTTTCATTTCTCTGGAAAATGAAAAGTTACTCTGACTATATCATTAGATGGTCCATGTGTCAGCAAGTACATTTTAGACATTCATATTTGAATGAAACATTTTGCAGAGTAATATTCTAATTACTTCTTGGGGCCCTTCCTCTAATTTTTCTAGTTTTTATTTCTTTTATATGAAAATTTACAGGTTTTTCTTATGCTGAGTTAATCTAAGCTCATATTTAGAATTTAGTTTCCACATCAAATGTGAAAATCTCTTTTTTGGGGGGAGGGAGTTTATTCCTGGGATTCAATTATTAATAATATGAGGATCTTAATATTCTCTAGTAAGGATTAAAACAAAAATAAGTTAGAACTTTTGACAAGGACCTGGATTACCTAAGGTAAAACATTTCTATGGGGTATATACATTACTAGGGTGCTTTGCAAACTCATTGCAAACCATGTTAGTGCCATCTAAGTAGTATTGACTGATAATTCTAGGCACAGGCTTCATTTGCATATTAGTTGTGTCACCTTGGACCCTAATTGCTTGATATTTTAAGCCCCAATATTCTCATCTATAAAATGGAGGTAATTTTTTTTAAATTATTAAATTGTAGCTGTGTACATTAATGCAGTCATGGGGCACCATACACTGATTTTATAGACTGTTTGACACATTTTAATCACACTGGTTAACATAGCCTTGCTGGCATTTTCTTAGTTATTGTGTTAAGACATTTATATTCTACATTTACTAAGTTTCAAGTTACATGTATCCTTGAAAGATGCACCGCAGATGTAATTCCACCAATCATCCTTCCTC
>CAUYPK010011572.1:0-19821 GCA_963574355.1 Loris lydekkerianus | reverse complement strand
GGGAGATTTTGTATAGTTGATGCTATTTCAGAACTTGATATAGGCCTGTTCAACATTTCCACTTCGTTCTGGCTAAGTCTTGGTAGGTGGTGTGCTTCCAGGTATTGGTCGATTTCTTTCAGATTTTCATATTTGTGAGAGTGGAGTTTCTTATAGTATTCGTTAAGGATTTTTTGAATTTCTGAGGGGTGTGTTGTTATTTCATTATTACCATTTCTGATTGTAGGAACATAAATGGTCTGAACAAAGCCAAGGAAAAGATGGCAAATCATCATTTCTCTACTAGTGGCAGTTTAGTTTTGAATCAGCATTTCATGATCGAGACTTCTAAAAGATATAAATTAAAAAAAAGTCATTTTAGGATCTTAAAATGTCATTTTGGGATTCTTTCCTAAATTCTAAGGAAGAAATGTCAGGAAACAGTAAAATGACTAAAAGTTGATGGATTTATAGGGGAGAGGGAACGGGCTGGCTGGGTGTTCCAGAGAATCATCAGTCACACGGATACAGAAAATTGAGGATAATTCTCTGGTGTTGGTGTTAACTAATGAGTGTCCTTTTCTTCCCAACAGTGAGACTGATTAAGCGGAAGCATCTTACAGCCATCGACTGCCAGCATCTGGCTCCAAGTCATTTGTCTGTGGCCCAGCCTTTTGGTCAAAGATGGATAAGCAGAGACCCGAACCATGGACTCTATCCTAAACCCAGAACCAAGAGAGGGAGCAGGGGTATGTCTTTCAAAAAGTATCTTGCGTTTGAAAATCTGTGGTGCGTGCAGCCATTGAGTATTTCCCAGTTTAAGTGTTTGTCAGTGTTGCTGCTGTGATTCATAGTCCTAGTGCGGTGCATTGACATTTTGCTCAGTAATTGTAAGTTTTCCATGAAAATTCCATCCAGTCATGGTAGTTGGTAAAAGCCCGGCAAAATGTGATAGAATGAATCCTGTTAGCTTGTGTAATTAGAAAGCAATAGAAGACATCCTCACCGTTGTTCCAGTCCAGAGGCGTGGGGTAACTGGCGTCCTCGTCATTGTTTCCAGTCCCTCACTAGGTCTGCATGTGATTATTTTTCTGAGCTGTTTGTCACCTCGTTGCACCCAGACCACTGCAGTGAACCTTCTGGACTGCAGGTTTCTTCTCTTCCATGTCAGCTGGGACTTGTGTTGTTAAGATGCTCTTTCCGTCGTGTCCCACCCATTCTCAGGGACCTCAGGTGCTGTAAGGGACTCAGGCTTGTGCTTATCGTCACCACACAGTTCTCGTCGGCACATGAGAGGCCCCTCCTAGCAGTTTGGTTTTCTTGTTCCCCCTTTACGTGCCAAGTGACTTCCTCACTTATTGAGTTCATGGTGGTGTCACCCGGCTTGCCTTACCATCCTCTGAGGTGCCTGTGTGTCATTTCAGAGTCCACCTCACATAGTAACTAGCCTTTAGATATCATATGTGTTTGTCACTTTGGAGAACTACCACAGCCAGTAGTAGGAGGCAGTGCCAATGTAGTTGTGTACTGTCTGGAATTTAGTTTGTGTGTGTGTAAGCCAGAGCCTCGTCGGTGCTGTAAGTTCTTCCTGATGAGGACTTGTGAGCCTGCCTCTGAACAGCTGGGGGGAGCTGGGTTTGAGAATTAGGGAGTGCCAGGATTAGCCCTGGCCAGACTGACTTTGAAACTCTGCGTTTCTATTAAATTTCCCCAAAAGTGGTTATAATTGTTTTCTTTTCCCTAATATAGAAAAAAATACTAGTTTCAGTTTCATAAAGTCTATTAAATACCAAACCTAGTGTTCGTCCATTCTTTTATCTCCAGAGTGAGAATTTTGCCTGTAGTCATTTAGAAAGGAACCACGTATGTTGTTATATATTGATAAGATGTTTGAATATCTCACTGGCATTTAAGTATAATTGTTAGCAGTTTGGAAATGCCGTGGTGATGTGTGAAGGCACCATTGTGGGTTCCCTATGTGCCTGAGAAGTCTGTGAGGTCAGGGAGCACAGCGTTTATCTCTTTCTGTTTGTCTCATTATCATAGTAAATGCTGGTTGAATAAATGTATAACAGGTCTTAGTATTAACTCTAATAATTAGAATTCTGAATCCTCCCTTTTTATTTAAAAATACATTAACGTATCAGCTTTACAGGAGGAAATAGGGTTTGACTTTGCCAGGTGGGGAGTGGATTTTCTGAGTCGTGGAAGCCTCAGCGTGTTCCTCTCTACATGAGTACACTTAGACGTCCTGTTGTTGGAGGGAGCCGGGGGGTTGTGTATGGTGAGTGTGAGTAGTTTTGGCCGTTCAGGTGTTCCATGGGCAGTGTGTTTCTTGGTACTTAAGAACATTTCAGGGTGCAATGTGGGCCAGCTACGGGCTTCAGTCTCTCTCTGCAGCTGTGTGTCTGATAACATGACAGAGCCAAATGTCAATATTTTGGGGTTGGTTATTTATGTAATTGACTGGCCCATAAATATATTCATGCCTCTTTCCTCATTAACGTGAATAATTAAAATTTACTTTGTCTTGGCCAGGCATAGTGGCTCACGCCTGTAATCCCAGCAGTCCTGGGGGCCAAAGTGGGTGGCTCCCTTGAGCTCAGGTGTTCGAGATTGGGCTGCAGATTAGAGTGGTACCTAGTCTCTGCTATCTGTCTCTGCTAAAGAGCAAGAGTTAGATCTATCTCTGCTAAAAACAGAAAAACAGCCGGGTGTTGTGATGGGCACCTATAGTCGCAGCTACTTGGGAGGCTGAGGCAAGAGGATTGCTTGAGCCCAAGAGTAGAGAGGTTGCTGTGAGTTGTGATGCCACGGCACTACACCCATTGCCCACAGTGAGATTCTTTCTCAAAAAAAAAAAAAAAAAAAGAAAAGAATAGTTTGTCTGACTGGGGTCGGCAGCAGGTCATATAATTGTCCACTTTTTTTTTTTTTTCCTAGACAGAACCTCAAGCTGTCACCCTTGGTAGAGTGCTGTGGCATCACACCTCGCAGCAACCTCCAACTCATGGGCTTACACGATTCTCTTGCCGCAGCCTTCCAAGTAGCTGGGACTACACGTGCCTGCCACAATGCCCGGCTATTTTTTGGTTGTAGTTGTCATTGTTGTTTGGCAGGCCCAGGCTGGATTTGAACCTGCCACCTCTGGTGTATGTGGCTGGTGCCTTAGCCCCTTGAGCTACAGACGCTGAGCCCATTGTCCACTTCTTGTCTCTTCTGTTTGCATTCTCTTGTCAGCTCAAGGATGGCAGAGACACAACCCTGAGCTCTTCCTAGCTGGCAAGCAGCTACGCACCAATGACATGGCCAAAAGCAGTTCTGTTGGCCAGGACGGCTGTCAGGACTCCGAGGGCAGCATGATCTTTGCTGCAGAGAGCAATTGTGCCCTGCCTCAGGAGCACGATGGAGAACCCAGGTTGGGTGCGTCGCGGCCTCCCCTGCCCACCAAGCGGTCTTGGTCCCTTGAGGAAGAGAGTAATCAGGCCTCAAGGACCAGCCGGTGGGACGGAGTTTCTAAAAAAACTCCGCGGCATCATCTGTCCGTGCCTTGCCCGAGGCCGAGGGAAGCCCGGCGGGGAGCAGAGGACTGCTGCTCACGGCTCTCCATGGAGTCTGGAGAAACTGACCTTGACCTAGGGGACATTGGTCCTGACCCCGTTCCTGACTCATACTATGGGCTTCTGGGGACCTTGCCCTGCCTGGAGGCTCCAAGCCACATTTGCAGCCTGCCCAGCGAAGTCCTGAGGCACGTCTTTGCCTTCTTGCCCGTGGAGGACCTCTACTGGAACCTGAGCTTGGTGTGCCGCCTCTGGAGGGAGATCGTCCGTGACCCGCTGGTGAGTGAAGTGCCAGAGCCAAGGGCGCCACAGAGCACCTCTATCGACCAGCCCTGACCACAGGGATGGCGGCTTCCACTTGTCTTAAGAATGGCTTCCACACTGCTTTGAGACCCTGGCTGCCATGTCAGCCACCTGTCACATGGGTCCACTCACTTCTGTCAACACGTCCTCTCTGTGTCCCTCCTCACCAATGGATTGGGCTAGTCCCCACCCACACCCAGAGGGCCGCTTTTGTCTCTGGGGACACCTACCCTGTTCTTCCAGGCTTACCTCGTATGACCTGTTCCTCCTTCCTCTCGCATTCTGTCAGCAGTAGTCTCGGTCTCTTCTGCAGCAGTTCATCCCTCCAGTGCAGGACTTGCCTCTCCCTTCACTGCAGTTCATCCCTCCATACAGGACTTGCCTCTTCCTTCACTGCAGTTTATCTCTCCATACAGGACTTGCCTCTCCCTTCAGTTCTGGTCTCCTCCCCGCTTTAAAGGACCAGCTCCTTGACGAAGCCCAGTAATGTCAGGTGCTTGTCCTGCTTCTTCAGGCTGGCTGTCCATTTCGTTTTGCATTCTTCATGGTGCTTATGATTTTTACACACAGTGGGTGATCAGTAACTGAGTGTTGCCTTTAATTGCTCCGGCTCCCTGCCCTGCCCTCGTCCACTGTGCTCCTTCCTGTCCCAGGTCCACATCCTCAGGTCAACTTGCCCACTTGGGGAACGCCTAGCCCGCTTAAGTACCTCTTAGACGATCCACTGGGCGTAAGTCAGAGAATCTCCCTTCAGCTGTATTGAAGCTTGAAAACTTAGGGGCAGCGTGCAAGATGGGTATCTCAAGACTTTATGTTACAAAGTTCTCTTCTCAGCACAAAAGATCTGGGAGCAAATCTGTCACTCCAGCCCCGTTCTGTGCTCGGGTCCTGCCTCCTCAAGTCTGTGAAATGTCTTTCTGCCTTTTCGTGTGAACCTGGTTTATGACACAGTGTTTCTGCCACTGAGTTGTGCTCTCTCTGGTGTGAATTGAATGGTCGCACAAGGGATTTAGTGAGGATTTTCTCCATTCTGCTTTGAGCAGTTCTTGGAGACCATGTCCCGGCTTTTGCTTCCCGGCTAAGACGCTAGGACAGTGCTTTTTCTGTCATCCCCAAGGACAAGGCCTCTGTATTCTCAAGAAACCTGTCGTAGCGCTTGTGTTCGTTGCTGGTAGCATCTTTGTTTGGTGTGGGTGAGTGTGGAAGTGTCCCCTCCTCACTGTTTTGGAAGAGTGTGAGGGGGGATTGCTGTGGATTTTCCAGTAGTTCTTGTTCAGCTGGATTCCCCAGCGAAGCCATCTGGTCCCCTGCTTGTCTTTGTTGGGAGGTTTCTGGTTACTGATTTATTCTCCTGACTTACTCGTCATTGGTCTGTTCGGATTTTCTTTCTTCATTATTCAGTATTAGTAGGTTGTGTTTTTAGGAATTTATCCTTTTTGTCCTTGTTATCCAATCTGTTCATAATATTATCTCTCTTTCTCTTTTTTTGTAGACAGTCTCATTGTGTCACCATTGGTAGAGTGCCATGGAGTCACAGCTCACAGCAACCTCAAACTCTTGGGCTTAAGCAATTCTCTTGCCTCAGCCTCCCAAGTAGCTGGGACTATAGGCCCCATCACAATGCCTGGCTATTTTTTGGTTGTAGTTGTCCTTGTTGTTTGGCAGGCCCAGGCTGGGTTTGAACCCCCCCAGCTCAGGTGTATGTGGCTGGTGCCCTAGCCACAGAGCTACAGGTGCGGAGCCCATATTATTCTCTTATAGTCCTGTTCTTTTCTTTTCTTTTCTTTTCTTTCTTTTTTTTTTTTTTTTTTTTTGAGACAGAGCCTCAAGCTGTCACCCTGGGTAGAGTGCCCTGGCATCACAGCTCACAGCAAACTCCAACTCCTGGGCTCAAGTGATTCTCCTGCCTTAGCCTCCCAAGCAGCTGGGACTACAGGCGCCACAATGCTTGGCTATTTTTTGGTTGCAGCCGTCATTGTTGTTTGGTGGGCTGGGCTGGATTTGAACCCGCCAGCTCAGGTGTATGTGGCTGGTGCCTTATCTGCTTGACCCACAGGCGCTGAGCCAGTCCTTTTATTTCTATGGCATTAGTTGTACCCTCCCTTCTTTTATTTCTGACTTTAGTTATTTGAGTCTACTCTCTCTTTTTCTTCGTCTAGTAAGGGTTTATTGATTTTAAAATTTTTATTTTGTTTTATTTTTGAGACAGAGACTCACTGTGTTGCCCTGGGTAGAGTGCTGTGGTGTCACAGCTCACAGCAACCTCAAACTCTTGGGCTTAGAGTGATCCTCTTGCCTCAGCCTCCCAAGTAGATGGGACTACAGGCGCCCACCACAACGCCCAGCTACTTTTTGTTGTTGTTGTAGTTGTTTGGCAGGCCCAGGCTGGGTTCGAATCTGCCAGCCCCTGTGTATGTGGTCAGTGCCCTTACTGCTGAGCTACAGGGCAGAGCCATATTTTATTCATTTATTTATTTTTGTAGAGACAGAGTCTCACTTTATCACCCTTGGTAGAGTGCCGTTATGTCTCACAGCTCACAGCAACCTCCAACTCCTGGGCTTAGGCAATTCTCTTGCCTCAGCCTCCCGAGTAGCTGGGACTACAGGCACCCACCACAATGCCCGGCTATTTTTTTGATGCAATTTGGCTGGGGCCGGGTTTGAACCCACCACCCTAGGTATATAGGGCTGGTGCCCTACTTACTGAGCTATAGGCACCACCCCTAGATTTTATTTTTTAAAACAACTCTTGCCTTTATTAGTTTTTTTCTCCCGTCTTTTATTCTAGGTTTGATTTATTTCTGTTCTAACCTTGATTATTTCCTTTCTTCTAACTCTGACTGAATTTGTTCTTCTTTTTCTAGTTTTTCAAGGTAGCAGTTGGGTGTTGATTTCAGAGCTTCTCTTCAGCGTGAGCCTTACGGCTCCTCATTCCCCTCTGAGCACTGTGCTCCCTGCATCCCCGGAGTTGGGGCATGTGGTGTTTTCATCTTCATTTGTCTCAGAGTCTTCTCTAATTTTCTGTGTCATTTTTTTTTTTTTCTTTGACCCATTGGCTATTTTATCATAAAAGTGTGTTAAATTCCCATGTCCTTGTGGATTTTCCAGTTTTCCATTTGCTATTAATTTCTGGCCTCATTCCTCAGTGATTGAAAAAGACACGTTGTATAACTTTGGACTTTTTAATTTTATAAGCCTTGTTTTGTGGCCTAACACGATCTCTCCTGGAGACAGTTTGATGGGCACTGGAAGGATTGTCCCTTCTGCCGTGGTCGGGTGGAAGCTCTGTGTGTGTCAGTGGGATCCTGGGAGTCTCTCCGCTGATAGTCTCTCATTCCCTCGCTGGTGTCTGTCTGCTTACGGATATTGGGGTGCTGAAGTCCCTACTGCTATTGTGCTGCTTCTCCCTTCAGTTCTGATAATTTGCTTCGTATATTTAGGAGCTCTGATACTTGGTGCAGATGTTTTTATAATTGTTATATCTTGGTGGTGAATTGACATTATTCATTGTCCTTCTTTATCTCTTATAACAATGTTTGACTTACAAGGCTATTTTGTCTGATGTTAGTGTAGCCCCAGTCTCATGTCATTTTATTGTCATTCTGAGCCACTAGTGTCCTTGTATCTCAGAGAGCAAGACTGAAGCTCTAGCTTTCTGTAAATTTTTTTAACAGTGTTGGAACCAGGACCAAGACCCAATTCCCTTGGTTTCCAACCAAAATTTGCATAGTATTTCTACCTGATTGGCAAGCTTTTCAATTGTGAGCTGTAATTGCTTTTCCGTTGTTAGAATGTCACCTATGTGTATGGCTCAGTCTGCTTTCTGAAGCCATTGCCTGTATGTTCTTTTGGGTTTCTTAACCCATATAGTTCATTCCTTGGAAAAAGCTGTATCATCGATACCTGATGAACGAAGAGCAAGCTGTCAGCAAAGTGGACGGCATCCTGTTGAGCTACGGCATAGAGAAGGAGTCGGACTCGTGTGTGCTGAACCTCATACGGTGAGCTGCTGCTCTTCGCCGGAAGGAGACAGGTGGTGCTCGAGCTCACCCTGCTCACAGACTCTCCGTGAATGTTTTACAGATACACAGCCACCACCAAGTGCTCCCCCAGTGTCGATCCTGAGCGGGTGCTGTGGAGCCTGAGGGACCATGCCCTGCTGCCTGAGGCGGAGGCCTGCGTGCGGCAGCAGCTGCCAGACCTCTATGCTGCTGCAGGGGTATGTGCGGAGGCTGTGGGATGAGAGTGTACTGTTGACTCACCCTGCTGAGGACCGCTTTATGTTCATGTTCAAAATCTTTATTCTTTGAACACTTGGAAACATTGATCTTATCACTGGAGAAATAAAAGAAATAAAAGGTCATGTAATTATATATCACTAGGTTTAGAAGGATTTTTTTTTTTCTTTTTTTGAGACAGAGTCTCACTTTGTCGCCCTCTGTAGAGTGCTGTGGCATCACAGCTCACAGCAACCTCCAGCTCCTGGGCTTATGCGATTCTCTTGCCTCGGCCTCCTGAGTAGCTGGGATTATAGGCACCTGCCACAACACCCGGCTATTTTTTTGATGCAGTTTGGCCAGGGCCAGGTTTGAACCCAACACCCTTGGTACATGGGGCCGGCGCCCTACTCGCTGAGCCATAGGCAATGCCTAGAGGAATTTTTAATAAATTAATCCAGCTAGCCTGAGCAAGAGCGAGACCCCATCTCTGCTAAAAATATAAAAACTTGTGTCTTGGCGGGCGCCTGTAGTTCAGCTACTTTGGAGGCTGAGGCAAGAGGATTGCAAAAGCCCAAGAGTTTGAGGTTGCTGTGAGCTATGATACCACAGCACTATACCCAGGGTGACAGAGTGAGACTCTGTCTCTCTCTCACACACACACACACACACACACACACACACACACACAAATCCAATTTTCCATTCTGAAATATTCCTGAAAGGAGGCCACCCCTGAACACTTTAGCAGGATTTTGTATCAGACCACCATTCCATCATTGACAGCGTTGGTTATTTGAAAGGGTCAGAGAAATGAAGGATCTTGCTGCATATACACAGTGAGGTCACCAGGAGCTGGAAGGAGCCGTCTGTATCCTGAGTCTCAGTCCTGTGGCTCCTGGAGGAAGGGGGGCTCCCAGAGTTTATCTTGGGAGCTGCATGCAGCCCCTGCCTGTGCTCTGCAGGCTACAGAGGGTTGGAAATCAGGAATCTGCATTTCTCTCCCAGGAGCGCAAGACTTGCTGTGGGTGAAGTGACTTTTCTTTCACAGGACACCTGCCATGAGCAAGGGTTGGGACTGTCCTGTCCTGGAATGCGTCTGTAATAGGGAGAGTCTGGCAATGTAGAGTGATAAGGATCTTTCTCCAGTATCATTATTTCTTAGTAAAGGGGTACTATAATACTAGGGAGTTGCCAGTCTGTTTTTTCTTTCTTTTTTTTTTTTTTTTTCTTTTTTTGAGACAGAGTTTCACTATGATGTCACCCTTGGTAGGGTGCTGTGGTGTCACAGCTCACAGCAACCTCAAACTCTTGGGCTTAAGCAGTTATCTTAGCCTCCCAAGTAGCTGGGACTATAGGCGCCTGCCATGGCACCCGGGTGTTTTTTTGTTGCAGTTGTTTAGCTGGGCTGGGTTCGAACCCGCTATTACTGGTGCATGTGGCTGGCGATGTAACCACTGTGCTATGGGTTCCGAGCCAGGGAGTTGCCAGTCTTGATGTCCCCCAGAGACTGCTGTCTCCTCTTGTCACCTCCTGTCACTCTGTCCATCTCCCAGGCAGGCTCTGCTGGGGTCCTGCTCTGACCCTGGGGGCCACGTTGGCCTGGGAGTTCACACTGCCTGTGGGAAGTGCAGTGTGAGACACTTTATAAATGCTGTTCAGTTAAAGAAAACCAAGCTCCCAGGCCCAGAAGGGGTAGGAAGAGTCCAGGGCAAAAGGAAGGCCCCGTTACCCCATGTCATTTGGAAAGTTCAGCTCAGTTCACTCCGTAGGCGGCAGCTGGACCCCGCGCTTGCCGCCCCCGCTGCTTCCTCTTGGGCTTTCTATTAACCACGGCCTGCCTGTGGGTCTTCCTCCCTCCTGTGCTCCTGCTTGCAGGGTGTCAACGTCTGGGCCCTGGTGACGGCTGTGGTCCTCCTCTCCAGTAGCGTGAATGACATCCAGCAACTGCTGTTCTGCCTCAGGAGACCCAGCTCCACGGTGACCATGCCTGATGTCACCGAGACACTGTACTGCATAGCTGTGCTGCTCTACGCCATGCGGGAGAAGGGGATTAACATCAGCAATAGGTAACACCCAGGGGCAGGACGGGGACCCTGTGATGACAACGCGCCTTGGGCACCTGTGGTGCTCACCCTGCTCTGGCCCAGGCCCCTTCTGTGCAGGATGGAGGGGTGGGAAGGTGTGATGTGGAACACAGGGAACAGAGCTTCGTGCAAGGTCGTGAGGCATCACTGAGGCAGCATTGACGTTAACAGGTGCTGCAGCCTTTAGTGAAGCCCCTCCTTGAGGGTCTCCTTCATTCATACCTGGCCGCGTTTTCTGGGGAACGTTAGGATCTGCTTCCTCTATTTCTCACCTTCCTGAGGGCTGTAAGGGTTATGGTGAAGTCTTGTCCTTCCTGTCCTCTTGGTGTGAGAGTGGCTGCGACCTGTGGGTTTCCACTTCAGTGGCAGAGAGCTGTCATGCAGAGGGTGTGGGCATTTGGCCAACCCTGGGCACCTGCTGCATGTGTGGGAGACATCGGAGCACTAGCAAGGTCACTGTGAAAAGGTCGGACAAGACTCCTGTGCTAGTGAGGGCAGATGAGGGATGTGTAAGGAAACCCGCGAAATGAGAGTGTTGTAGTGAGGGAGGAGCCTTGCAGGGAAACAGGACAGAATGGGGGGAGAGGCTGCTAGCAATTGGGTGGCACAAAAGCATCTCTGAGGGGGCAGCACCTGTGGGAGCCTGAGTGTTGAGAAGAGCCACCACTTTGGGACTGGGGGAGAGAGCATCGTAGAAGGAAGAACAGTTCATGGCCTGAAGATGGAATGAATTTGGGATGTGTGAGGAAGAGGAAAAGTCCATTGTGGTTTGAGTGGGAGGCTAACACGGGATCATGGAGGGGACAAGGCCACGGTTGGAGGCCAGAATAGAGTCCGGAGTGCGCTAGGTACCTAGGGAGGGCCCGAGCTCTGATCCGGAGTGAGGGGCGGGCAGTACAGTCACGTGGCCTGTCCTGGAGGAGCAGAAGCCAGGAGGGCTCCCCTTTTCCAGCGGCAAGTGGAACTGATGAGCCCCCAGGGTAGCATGGCTGGAAGCCCCGAGGGAGGGTGCTGTCCCCCTTGGCGAGGTGAGAGGAGGGAACAGGAGTCTGCAGAATTGTTCAGGGGTTGCTGCATTTCTGACTTGTGTGTCAGTTTTTTTTTTTTTAAGGTAGAGTCTCACTCTGTGCCCTGGGTAGAGTGCCGTGGCATCAGCCTAGCTCACAGGAACTTCAAATTCCTGAGTTCAAGTGATCCTCTTGCCTCAGCTTCCCAAGTAGTTGGGACCACACCTGGCTAGTTTTCTATTTTTAGTAGAGACAAGTCTTGCTCTTGCTCAGGCTGGTCTCAAACTCCTGAGCTCAAGCCATCTACCCACTTTAGCTTCCCAGAGTGTTGGGACTTCAGGTATGAGCCGCCATGCCCCACCTGTGTGTCAGTTTGTTAACTGTGATTTATTCTGTCCTAATCTGTGGCATCAGGGAAGGAACTTTATGGTTTGGACAAGATATGTGCAGAAATGATGAATAATGTCCTTACATTCCAATCTTAACCTACAAATAATCTGCACACAATAATCTGGACACAGAGAAAGAGCAGGCAGCATGCCTCACTTGGAGCGCAGTGCCCTGGCCTGTGGGCTGAACCAACAGTGCTTGTTTTCTCACAGTTCCGGAGGCTGGAAGTCTGAGTTCAAGGTGCTGGCAGATTCCTGTCCTGGATAGCAACCAGCTTCCTGGCATTCAAGTGGCCACTTTCTCACTGAGTCCATGGCAGAGAATTAGAGCTCCAGTGTCACTTCTTGGGCACTAATCCTGTTGGGTCATGGCCCCACCCTTATAACCTTATTTAACCTTCATTACATCCCATCCTTACTCCCAACATTTAAATATTTGGGGTTAAGGCTTCAACTCACAAGTTTCGGGGCATGCAGCTCAGCCCATGGCAGTGTGCTGCGTTGATTACTGTTGTATGTATTTCTTTTGTATAAATTTATATGCATATGTATTTCTTTCTGTTTTATCTGGGAGGTAATTTGCCACAGACTGAAATGTACCATCAGAGGTATATGCTGCATCAAAGAGATGGATGCTTGGAGACACGTTTGTCTCCCTCTGGGGACTGGGCAGGTGTACCTGATTATGGGGATTCCGCCATCAGGGGAAGAGCCCGGGCTTAGTGTGGATGCTTAAGGTATTGGGTTGGTGTGCATGGGCTGAGTCTGACAGTGTCCTGAGCTTCTGCTCATTGAAACTTTGGTCCCTCTGGGGCGGTTGTTTTCTGATCCTCAGAGGTCATGTCTTGTTACCTGTGTAGCACTTTTCCTTTTCTCTTTGGCTCTTAAAGAATGTTACTTGTGTTTCCAGACTAAGGCTCTTCACAAGAGGTTGGCAGCAGAGCCACTGAGGCTTAGAAAGGGGCTGCCATTAAGTTTATCTTATTCAAACGAGAATCTCTTTGCTAGAAACAGTTTACAATTTTGCCCACTGGTTCTTACCGTGTTTTTGGTCATCAGTCTCTGAGGCACAGCTAGTGCTCTTGTTCTTGGTCTTTTTCCTCCTGGCCTTCGGTGCAGAAATGAGGCAACTCTCCCAGGATCGTTCCTCCGGGAGTGTTGTCAGCTGGAGATGTGTTTATTTTTTATCTATTTATTTACTTTTTAGGAACAGAATCTCACTTTATCGCCCTCGGTAGAGTGCTGTGGCGTCACAGCTCACAGCAACCTCCAACTCCTGGGCTTAGGTGATTCTCTTGCCTCAGCCTCCCGAGTAGCTGGGACCACAGGCGCCCACCACAACGCCCTGCTATTTTTTTTATTGCTGTTTGGCCGGGGCTGGGTTTGAACACACCACCTTCAGTATATGGGGCTGGCGCCCTACCCACTGAGCCACAGGCGCTGCCCAGCTGGAGATGTGTTTAAATTCTTTTTTCCCCTCATAAAACGATTGTAGTATTTTCTTTTTAGGACTGGTAAGGAGTTTAAACACATTTGAGGAAAACTAAGATATACATTGTAAGTTGAATTTGAAACTCTCTAAATCTCCCTTTTTCCCTATCAGGATTCACTACAACATTTTCTATTGCCTATACCTTCAGGAGAATTCCTGTGCTCAGGCCACAGAGGTCAGAGAGGAGGCGGCAGTCTGGCCAGGGTGAGTGCGGTGTCGGCGCGCCTCCCCTCCCGTTCTCCCCTCCGTCCTGTGCTTCCGGTGGGAGGTGTTTCACTAACAGGTGCGTGGAGGCATGTTGTGCCTCACGGGAAATTCACCCATCTTAGAGTATGATCCAGCCATTTTTAGCAAATTTACGGAGCTGTGCAGCTGGCATTGCAGCCCACTTTTAGAGCGGGTTTATCCTCCTCTGGGGAGGCCTTTTTGGCGTCAACTTTCGTTCACTCCATTTGTTTGGTTTTTGGACAGTCTGTCCCCTGAGCTTTTCAGTTCCTTTTTATTTTTCTAATTTCTCTTCTTTAATGATTATAGCAAAAAAACCATCCAGCTCACGCATGAACAACAGCTGATTCTGAATCACAAGATGGAGCCTCTCCAGGTGGTGAAGATCATGGCTTTTGCAGGTGAGGGGACTTAGGTCAGCTTCTGGGTGTGGTGTTCCTGCCTTTTGTCACATGTCCCCTGCCTGCTACCTGCCAGGGCAGCTTACCTTGTTCAGCCTTGAACTACCCCAGTCAGATAATCTCAAAAGTGGAGAGCCCAGGACACCTGCCCTCTCTCACACCCCCAGTGAAATCCACCCTGGACTTGCTGCTGTACGGGTGGCTCATAGGGACTTGTTGTGGGATGGGCATCCCTGGAGTTGGTCAAGCCCATCATCCTCATCATCGCCTGCTCAGTCACTGATGGCTTCTGGGCAGGGAGGCCGAGGTCATCTCCAGCACAGAGGGATTCAGTTGCTCCCTGATTTTGTATGGTGATGCCTAGATGGCCTGCCCCCATTTGACCCTCCTGGGTCCCCAGTTATTGTGGTCCTGCCTAAGACAAGCAGGACAAGCTGCTGTTCATAGTGTCCCTTTATCACAGCCTGTGTTCGTGCATTTTCTTTGGTCAAAATCTGGAAATATTTAGCAAATTGAAACAATGCCGAGAAGATTAGTATGGCCTCTGTGGAAAGATGACATGCAAATCTGTGAAGCATTTCAGGTTTTTTTTTGTTGTTGTTGTCGTTGCAGTTTTTAGCTGGGGCTGGGTTTGGACCCACCACCTCTGGCATATGGGGCTGGTGCCCTTCTCCTTTGAGCCACAGGCGCCGCCCAGTTTTTTTTTTTTTTTTTTTTTGGAGATAGGGTCTCACTCTATTATCCTGGGTAGAGTGCTGTGGCATCAGAGCTCACAGCAACCTCGAACTCTTGGCCTCAAATGATCCTCTTGCCTCAGTTTTTTTAATTTTTAGTAGAGATAGGGTCTCACTCTTGCTTAGGCTGGTCTGAAATGCTTGAGCTCAAGTAATCCACCTGGCTCAGCCTCCCAGAGTGCTAGGATTATAGGTGTGAGCCACCATGCCTGGCCTGCATTCCATATTTATAATGTAGGGGTTTATGGCATACTTCCTAGTGAAGGACTCAAATACAACAGACTTGTCCTAACAAATACAAACAATGTAACCTCATTGTGTGTATGTTTATAGTAATCTGAAATAAAAAAATAAAAATTAAAAAACTCGTGGAATCCCATCCTACTTCTTTCCTGGCTAAGTATCCTGTTAAGAGCAGCTTATTAAATGCTGCATGGTGCTGACTTGACAGCGTCTGTAAGGTGGTTAGTTAATGCTTATCTTACAGGTAGAGAAATTGAAGCTCTAAGACACTTGGCCCAGATTAAATAAGTGAGTAAAGGAAACTTTAAAGCTGGATCTATGGGGCGGCGCCTGTGGTTCAATGGTTTGGGCGCTGACCCCATATGCTGGAGATGGCAGGTTCAAACCCAGCCCCTGCCAAAAACTGCAAAAAAAAAAAAAAATAATAATAACAATAAAGCTGGATCTGTGTCTCTGCAAAGACATGCCTTCCTCTCACTCACTTTCCCCCCATGGTAATCTTTGTTCTCACAAACCCTGCAGGTAGGTGTCACCCACATATGCCGAGGAGCAAGCTGGAGTTCAGTGAAGTGGGGCTCAACCTTTGGTCCTCAGCTGGAAAGTGCCAGAGCCGAGACCCTGGCTTGGAATCTGCTGTCCCCTTTCCAAAATTGAAAAACTTGCCACTGTCTTGCTCTCAAGCCAGAGACAGGACAGAGCTGGGCAAGACCCAGTTAGGATCCTGTGGGACACTTTGCCTGGTCAGAGGGTCACCTCTTTCCTCTTGGCTTCCTCAGGCACTGGAAAGACCTCAACCCTGGTCAAATACGCGGAGAAGTGGTCTCAGAGCAGGTTTCTGTACGTAACCTTCAACAAGAGCATTGCCAAGCAGGCCGAGTGCGTCTTCCCCAGCAACGTCACCTGCAAGACCTTCCACTCCATGGCCTATGGGCACGTTGGGCGCAAGTGAGCCTTGCCCTTGTCTTACTGTCTTTGCTGTGACGATCTTTGTGATCACTTATGCCTTCACACCACACCCACCTGCGAAAACGTAATGCCTTTATCTCCACTTGCAGATTTAGTGATTTGTACTTTGTCCTGTAAAATATATTGTTCACATATAAGGGGCATCTGCATTTTTCTGGAGTGGAAGTGCAGAGATCAAAGTGCCTTGTTTAGGATATTATAAGTCTTGAGCAGTTTTTGACTTTCCTTGGAAAGGGGTGGATTGGGTGGAGAGACTCAGCTGAGGTACCCCACATACCCCAGGTGTGGTACTTTTAAGAAACTTTGTCCCCTTGAGGGACAGACCCAGACCACACCTTGGAGCAGTAGTGTCTGCCAGTCACTGATTCCTTTTTTGGGTTGTGACGTATGAGTTCCTAAAAGCTGGGCAGGAGTCATTTCAGATCCGCCGTGAACCCTGCAGAACTTCGGTGGCTTTTTTTTTTTTTTAAGAGACAGAGTCTCACTTTATCGCCCTTAGTAGAGTGCTGTGACGTCACAGCTCACAGCAACCTCCAACTCCTGGGCTCAGGCAATCCTTTTGCCTCAGCCTCCCAAGTAGCTGGGACCACAGGTACCCACCACAACGCCTGGCTATTTTTTGTTGCAGTTTGGCCAGGGCCGGGTTTGAACCCACCACCCTTGGTATATGGGGCTGGTGCCCTATTCACTGAGCCACAGGAGCTGCCCTGCCCTGCCTTGCTGGTTTTTAAAAATTCTGTATCAGGGAAGCGCCTGTGGCTCAAAGGAGTAGGGCCCTGGCCCCATATGCCGGAGGTGGTGAGTTCAAATCGGGCCCCAGCCAAAAACTACCAAAAAAAAAAAAAATTCTGTATCAACTGTGGTGACACCTGGAGCTACCTTGTGGGGTCCCCATAGAGAATAGGGCAGACATGAAATACTGCAAGACTAGAAAAGCCAAATATGGTTGTGCATTACAGGTACCAGTCGAAGAAGAAGCTGAACCTCTTCAAGCTGACACCCTTCATGGTCAATTCCGTCCTTGCTGCAGGGAAAGGGGGGTTCATCCGGGCCAAGCTGGTGTGTAAGACTTTAGAAAACTTCTTTGCCTCGGCTGACGAAGAGCTCACCATTGATCACGTGCCTATCTGGTGTAAGAACAGCCAAGGACAGAGAGTCATGGTGGAACAGAGTGAAAAACTGGTGAGCATCCACCTGTCTTAAGTATTAAGGACCTGGAGGTAAGAGGGTTTCTCCAGGAATGCAGGTGGTACGGGATGGGATATTTCTGTCTTCCATTTCTCCAGAACCACTTGCAGTTAGCCGAAGATGGCAGGGAGGCTGCAGCTTGCAGCACAGTGAATGTTAGTGAACACCAGAAGCTGGTGTCTTCTCACCTGAGCAGCACTCACAGGCCTCGTTAATCCTCAGAGTAGTTCTCTTGGGTAATAGGAAACGCAGACATGGAGCGGCCTGCCCAAGGCAAGTCAGAGCTGGAGGCAGTGCTTCTAGACCTAAAATCTGCTTGTATCTGAAGACTGGACTCCCTTTTCTAATTTTTTTGGTTATTGGTTCTGTAGAATCAGTTTTGCTAGTGGAAAAGCTATTTCTTATTTTTATCAAATCTTTTCCATCTTTCTCTTTATGAGTTAAGTATCAGTCTTGAGCATAGACAAGGGTTCCAGCCTTTTCTGGTTCACCCAGTGTTGGGGCTCAGCCTGGCCCCAGCTGCTTCCTCACCTAGTAGCTCTTAGGACCCTCTGTGCTGTGAAAAGGCTGCTGCGGAACCTCAGGGGCTCGGGATGCGCCGCTCACTCTCCTGTGATGGCCCCTCTGCCCCCACAGCTGTCTGGGAGGTGAAGGTGTGATTGTAGAGACTTCGACTATGGGTATGGTATCCTTTGCTTTCCAGAATGGCGTCCTTGAAGCCAGCCGCCTCTGGGACAACATGCGGAAGCTGGGGGAGGGCACAGAAGAGGCTTACCAGATGACGCACGACGGTAGGCGGGCTCTGCATGTGGGCGTCTGCCCTGAGGGACTGCTTTCCCGTAGTGGTGACTCTCGCTCCCCTCTTCCAGGCTACCTGAAACTCTGGCAGCTGAGCAAGCCTCTGTTGGCCTCTTACGATGCCATCTTCGTGGACGAGGCCCAAGACTGCACCCCAGGTGATAAGCTGTTCTGGCCATCATAGCTGCAGGTGTAGAAGCAGCATCGTGATTACCTGAGAGGCCTCTGCAATAAGTCTCTTACTTGTGATGAAGAAGGGGGCAAATGATCCTTCATGTGTGACTGAAGATTTCAATGTTTGTGCACTCGTGTGGGTCATGATGGGGACCTGGCCTCAGGCTCTGTGGGAAAAGAGTAAATTTAGAGTGAAAATTTGTGCTGTCTCAGTGGCTCATGGAGAACAGACAGTATTATCAGTGTGGCTCTTGTCAGTCAATTTTGGGTGTTAACGTTAATATTAGAAGACAATTTGGCTCACTTCATTTCTGCCTCTATAATTTCTTATACTGACTAATTTATCCATGACTGGAAATAATTGTATTCCCAGGATAAAACTTTTATTTATTTATTTTGTTTACTGTCTGTTATAAAATTGCTTCTTTTGACTGCATGTGTGCGTGTCTTATAGGGAAAGGCAGCTTTGCCACCCCATGTCCCCTGGCTTGGGTAGTGAAAGCATGTTCACCCTTGTTGCTGAGGGGGTTGGAGCCCTGGCATTTCTCACTTTCTCTCTCGTTGCTCACAGCGATCATGAACATCGTTCTGTCTCAGCCATGTGGGAAGATCTTTGTGGGGGACCCGCACCAGCAGATCTATACCTTCCGGGGTGCTGTCAATGCTCTGTTCACAGTGCCCCACACCCACGTCTTCTATCTCACACAGGTGAGGGCTCTCGCTGTGGCTGAGGGCGGCAGTATGTTCCCCCAGGGATTGTGCAGGGCACGGCACAGGGCACACAGCACACAGGGCGTCCTTGCCTCCTAGCAGTGCCTCCCCGGGGCCTGTGGTCAGGCCATTCCAGGGTCGCTGTGTGCAGGACGGTAGCGTGAGGAAGAGCGTTGTGGCAGCTGAGCCGTGAGCCCCACTTGGGCTCGGAAGGCCAATTTCAGACCAGTGCTGGTTGTTCAGACTTGGGGTCTTGGCATATTTTCCAAGGTAGATGAAATGAGCTGTGACTTCAGAGAAAATGACTAACAGTGTTTATTGTCAGAGGTAACATTTTTGCTTTCAAGTCAAATTAGAATTTTGGCAGACTTCTATCTATCTGCACAGTGAGGCTGAGTTTTCTTCACACACTTCAGCCCAGACGCTGTGTCACAGCAGATGGGATGCAAATGTGTGTCCAGGACCCCAGCTGGAAGGATGCAGCTGCCTTCCACTAAGCCAGGCACTGCAGAGATTTGCAAAGAGGTACAATGGTGCCACTCCTTGTGTTAAATTTTTTTTGTTCTTGGAACTGCAGTTATGTTTCAGAAGCTGTATTCTTTATACTATCATGTAAGTGGCATGTTATTATTTAAATGAATTAAAGTTTCTAATATGATAAATATAGATAGGTAGGTAGATAAAGCTCATGTAAATAAAAGCTCTTATGAGGCCTCAGTAATTTTTTTTTTTTTAGACAGAGTCTCACTATATTGCCCTCAGTAGAGTGCTGTGGCATCACAGCTCACAGCAATATCAGACTCTTGGGCTGAAGCAATTCTCCTGCCTCCGCTTCCCAAGTAGTAGGACTACAGGCGCCCGCCATAACACCTGGCTTTTTTGTTGTTGTTGTTGTTGTTGCAGTTTGGCTGGGGCAGGTTTGAACCTGCCACCCTCGGTATATGGGGCGGCGCCCTACTCACTGAGCCACAGGCGCCGCCCACCTCAGTAATTTTTAAAAGTGAAGCATCCTAAGGCCAGCAGTTTGGAAGCTACTGCTTTGAAGACATTTTCTTCTAGGTAGAGGATCTAGTGTCTGGCACCTACAATAAAGTATAAATCAGGCCTTGTTTTGTTACTGAACGTTCTGTGGACTTCCTGTGACTCTTCCATCATTTCTGTCTGCAGTGGTTATTTACAGTGGCCTCAGTTCAGAGTAGCTTTTTTTTTTTTTTTTTTTTTTTTTTGTAGAGACAGGGTGTCAATTTATCGCTCTTGGTAGTGTGCTATGGTGACACACACCTAACAGCAACCACCAACACCTGGGCTTAGGCAATTCTCTTGCCTCAGCCTCCAGAGCAGCTGGGA